>CAJNDV010037076.1:0-15046 GCA_905221635.1 Symbiodinium sp. CCMP2456 | reverse complement strand
TACGACTACTACTACTACTGCTGCTGCTGCTGCTACTACTACTACGACTACTCCTACTACTACTGCTACTACTACTAGTACTACTACTACTACTACTACTACTACTACTACTACTACTACTGCCACCACCACTGCTACTGCGGCTACGGCTATGGCTCGGCTGCGACGACGACTAGTAGTCGCTGTCATCGTCGTCACGACGACTCTACTGCTCATACTACAAGTACTGCCAATACTGCTACCAAGAAAGGTAGTGCTGTTATTGTCACTCCTGCTGTGACTGGCACTCGTACCTTTGCCTCTCAAGGCGCACTACTGCAAGTACAATGAGTACGACAACCAATTCTACAGCAGTGTTGCTACTACTCTTATCCGGCTACCTCTGTGACGGCATGGATATCACCAGCGACTTTGACATTCGATCATGATACTTCACGCCATCTTGCAGGAAGTGTCCTCGATGTTGATGGATTCTGCTAGGAAGCCGCGCTCCATCATCAGGATGGAATAGATGGCCTCGTGGACGCCCGCAGCGCCCAAGGCGTGCCCTGACCTTCAGGACTGCAGGTTGCCGTGGAGATCACAAAATTAACTGATCACTTCACTCACTCAGAACTTGGACAGTTCATTGCATTAAAACTTCGACGTTAGTCATGAGGATGGCCTCTGTGGTTTTCTAGGATGAAAGAAACAACATTCCTGCGAGCTTCGGCCCAGCGACATGGACTTCGTTGAACCAACGAAGGGTTGGTAGCCTTTCTCGGTGAAGACACGGTTAACGGCGCCTAGCTCCTGCACATCACCGACTGGGGTGGACGTGCCGTGCGTGTTGACGTAGCCAACCTCTTTCTCACCGCCAATTTTGTCTGCCATCGCCATGGCAATCTTCATGCAGCGCTCACCACCAACCCCCGACGGAGCCACAACATCGTAGCCTCAAGTACGAACCGTACAGCAAGCGTGCCAGAAGACACAGGAAAATGCGACCATTGAAAGTCATCGCATTGAAGGTGCATCAACTGACGCAAGCATTGCCAGTGCTCACAGAACAACTGCGTGGACTCCCACTATCGGCAGACACAGCCAACGCCTCGAAACGTGATGTGACTTAGCTGAAAATCTCCGGGGAGCCATCAGAGTTCGCGCCATAACCGGTAAGCTCTGCATAGATCTTTGCTCCTCGAGCCTTTGCATGCTCCAGCTCCTGTCCAGAAAATTTGAGTTGAGCGTTCACGCTGCACTCCAGCGTAGAGGAAAACAAGCTTTGTAGATAGAAATTTGCAGGCGTTGTCCCGAACACCAAAGCCACATTACAAATATCAAAGTGGAGCACGCAGCTATGAGCTAGGAAAAAGCACAATGGGCCGGACCCCTGAATCAGCCCACGACACGCTGGCGTGAATCACCAGGAGTATCGGAGTCTTTGGGATATGGGCATCGGACTTGGGAAGAAGGAGTCTGCCAAGTTGCCCAAACGTCTGGCTCGGGGTCGAGGGGTTTGGGTTGGCGAAAGGGATGAGGGACAAAGGTCTTGTTCAAATCTAGTCGGGGTGGAACCACATGGCAGCAAAGAGCTATCTTGAAACAAGAGGCCATCACATTCTCTAAACCGCACAGCCATGGAGAAACGATTCGATCGGCAACGTTTCTAAGAATACCTCTGCATCCGGGACCAGCCAGGCCTTGCATAGCCCTGTAATGCTTGCAGTCCCTTGCCCAGCCATAAGCTCCCTAAACCCTCGAGCTGCTGAACACCCTCTGAGGCCTCGAGGATGAGCATCCCACCGCCTCCGGCGATGACGAAGCCATCGCCTCGGGACGGGTCAAAAGAAGCCGCCCAACAAGACCACGGGAAAGCAAGCTCCAAACCAAACCAGCCCGGCATCCTGAACCCTTCGAACCACGAAGACTCATACGGCCATAGGGGGTCGGGGGGGTTGAGCACTGTGGGAGTTTTGAGTTCGGTCTCCTGATCGCAGGGCTAGTACCGCCGTTTCTTTTATCGCCTTCGGACTTGCTGACTTACTCGGCTGCTACATTGCCACTGTGATGAAACTTGCCAAGAGGCGATCTTTGTCGAAGGCTCTCGAAGCTGTGGTTGGCTCGGAGTTCCTCTTGGTCGACAGAGCACCCATGCAGTCGAACATGGCAGTGAACTCCCAGCACTCATTCTCACCTGGCAGGTAGTGCAGGGGCCTTGACGGTACAGCATTGAGTGGGAGACGCCCCTGTATTACTACTGTGCTTAGTATCTGCTTCCATGAAAAACACGGAACCGCCACTGAAAGTGCAGACTCTCTGTTCGGGCTCTGTTGCCCTCTGCCTGCACCGGCCACGGCCATGTCGGCCTTGTCCAATTGGATCTGCTCCATAGCCACACCGATGCAGTGGGCCCCTGTGGAGCATGCGGAGGAGATTGAAAAGGACGGGCCCTGCAACTTGAAGCTGGAAGAGAGGACGGCCGACACAGTAGAGCCCATGGTGCGGGTGACACGGTAAGGCCCGACCTTGCTGGGCCAGCGCTTTACTTGGTCCGCCACGAAGCCGACACTCTCCGTGACATCCACGATGGAGGTGCCGCCCTGGCCAAGGATGCTCGCGCATCGTTCGTTGTTTTCGTACTCCTCCGGCTTGAGCCCGGCATCGTCGATGGCTCGCTGAAGCGCAATGTATGCAAACTGAGCGTTGCGACCCATGAATCGTAGAGCCTTCCTGGGAATAAGCTCCTTGATCTCCTCCTGAGTCAAATCGGGTTTGCCACGGACCTGGCTCTTGATGCCAAACTTTTCATACTCCTCGGAGAACGTGATTCCGGACTTGCCCTCATGGAGCGTATCTGCCACCTCGTCTAAGCTGTTGCCAAGGCAGCTCGTGATACCCATACCTGCAAGATGTTGCACGAAGTGCACGTTGGTTTCTATCTTGGACTATTGAAAGAAGAACTGCTCTCTTCAAATGCCAACAATTCTCGATGTCAGAGGGCCTAATGTTATTTCGCAACCCCTCTACAAACCACCGAAATGCAAGTCCACCTTGAGGGACAACAGGCCACTTGAAACATAACCTCGCACTGTAAATACTACAAACGACAGGCCTGTCACCACCACCCTCCGGTCGGCGAAGAGAGTTATCCGACTCGTTCCGCGAGCTCGCCGAGCGACCTTGGGCTCGACAAATCTCTGAAGTTGCGTCGGATGCCCAGGGGTGGAGAATCCGCGGAAACATTAGACAAAGGTGTGCATCTCCGAAGGCCGGCGCCTTTGCACCAGCTGCAGCTGCGAGAGCTACTGCAGCGCTCACGGACTGCCATCCCCGTCCTGCAGGACAAATATCGTGCTTGATTCTGCCTCCTTCATTGATTCATCGTTGATAACTGCTGTCCTACAATGGGATGATGCTTCTCATCCTCTTGTTGCCACTTTTGTCGGCATTGCTCTTGCTGCAGTTATTGGCATTGTGGCCGCTGTGGTGGCGGCAGCAGCGGCGGCGGTGGTGCCGGTGGAAGTGGCGGTGGCGGCAGTGTGTACTGCTGGGGCTTGCTGCTGCTGTTGTTGTTGGTGTCGTTGTCTTCGTCGTGGTTGCTGTTGCTGTTGCCGCTGTTGTGCTGTCGTTGTCGCTGTCGTTTTTGTTGTTGTTGTTGTCGTTATTGTTGTTACTGGTTCGCGATTGCGGTTGCGGTAGTGGCGATGGCGGCGGTTGGCGGCGGCGGTGGTGGTTCTTGTTCTTGCTCCTGCTTTCAGCTTTTGCCGTTTGCTTGTCGTGAACATGCACGGCCAATGTGCTGCTGTGAGGTATGTTGATATGCAGTTGCAATGTTTGGCTGAAGCTACTTACTTTGATGGACGAGGCCTTGCATTTTCAACGGACCGCTTCGGCTCACGACCGGTTGTGTGAGCATCCGATTGTCAGACCTGGGTGTCACAAGACAATGCCGTTAGCTCGCCAGACATTGGCTGTGCCCCGAGTTGCCCCCCCTGGCCCCTGGCAAAGCCATCGTGAGTGGGAGATTCGTGGCATAAAGCTGCAATATGCTGCAATAAGCCCTAATGTCCCTAAAGGCTTGATGTGATGCTCAAGCTGCATGGATGCGCGTCCTGAAGTGTCGGTCACTCTGTCATTCCTCTGCAAAGGCGCGCCCGTAGTTTTGGCATCGAAGGGCCCGGTCCTGCTTACGAAGTTGGGAATTGAAGCTCTCAAATCACTCGCGTCATCTCCTGTCGCCCTTCTATATCGTGGCAGGCGGACATGTCACCGACGTAGATGGTTCGTGGCTCTCAATTAAGTTCGCTCTTGCCTGCATCCAAACGAACTTAAGCTTGTAAGCCCACTGCTTCCCTAAGACATGCCGAGTGCATTTTCGGCATGATCCTCTGAGTCAGCTTCGGCTGGCCCACCGTAAATGCCAGGCTCATTCTGAGGAAGGTTGGCGCTACAGGGCGGCTAAAATGGGATGCCAATTACAGCTGGAGCCCAAAATCATCGTGAAAGAGACATGCTTGCATGTACCCGGCTGATTCTCCAAAGCAACGACATCCAAAGCAACACACACCGGAACATTCTTGGCCGCCCCACGATCGGGAAAAACCGCGACCACGAGCGCTGCACCGCCCAGAAGCCCGGGCAGAGCCCAGGGAGAGCCTAAGAGCTGCTGGTGCACAAGCGCGCAAGCGGCCGGGGGAGAGCCCTGATCTGGCTGCCTGAAGTTGAAGGCATGCCTGAAACCTGAATCCTAGCAAGTGTCGTGCGGCTTGAAGCGAGAAGTCAAAGGCTCAAATAGTATCATCTGGTGCCACAAGCAATATCGCGGTGAGTCCAGCCTCTGATTCTTGGCTGGGGTGCAGCGTGCTCGAGTTCGGATTCGGGATGCTGCGTTGAGAGTGAAACAGGGACTGATGGTCTCTTCTTGCTGTTGGTGTCGACTGTCTCTGTCTCGTCATCGACCTTTGTATGTGTATGTATGCATGCATGGCCGCATGGATGGATGGATGGATGGAAGGATGGATGGATGCACGCATGCATGTGTGCATGCGCATGTCTGCATGCACGCCTGCCTGCCTGCCTGCCTGGATGGTTGGATGGTTGGATTTTTGGATGGTTGGATGGATGGATGTGTGTATATGGACGTAGGGCTATAGACTATAGATATATAAATGCATGTAGGCATGCAGGTATGTGCATGCAGATTATGCGGATGATTAATCAAGAGTGTGGAATATAAAACATGTATGCACACATACTCACACGCGCGAGTGTTTTGAGTAAATATGGGTATGCCCGTCAAAATTTTCTGCATGGATGTACTCCTTATGCCTATTATACCGGTCCTTGGGCATGCATGTGAGTAGTTGTCAAAATTATGGTCCCTTTTGGGGTACCCTAAATAATAGGTGCCGTATTATAATAAGGATCCAAAATGGGACCACAATTTTGACAACCACCCATGTGTCTTCGACGCTTTAGAATGAACTTCGGCCAGCCAAGTTAAGGCCGTGGCCGGTCTGCGCCATGCGCTCGGCTGCCCAAGCTTCGGGCTGGTGAGGGTAAGCTATGGCTAGGTCCGCTAGGTCCGCTAGGTCCCCAGGTGCAGTTCAGACTGTGGGTCAGCTTCCTGTAGAAAGCCTGCTGACATGGCCGCATGCTCTCGACCTTTTTGCCAAAATCACAGCTGCAGCAAGCGACAGCGGATTGTAGAGCATGTGCCGATCTGGACTGCCCCATTTCGGAGTGCGATCGCAGTGGCACAAGCAAGCGTCCGCCTCCCCAAGTCAACCCCGCTCCAAAGCCACAGCAAGCCACGAGCTGTCCTTCGGAGCGTAGAATGCATTTTTGAAGTCACGGTCGGATATGAACTGTCATATCTCTTCGTTGAGTTATGTACCCGCAAGACCACTCGCACGTCCAATCTTGCGCTAGGATGTCATCGCACATTTCCGTGCCGTGAATCTCTACTTCGTGCAGGTCCTGGCTGAACTTTGCCTTCCTTGACCGCCTGATGCAGGTGCGGCAGGTGTGCGTTGCATGGCCTAGCAATTTCTAACTGCCTCTGAAGCAAACTGATACCTGTTTGTACTTTCTCTGGCTTTTGCGAAAACTTCACACATAAAGTAGAAAGTCCACCAGAAGACCTTCTGGAAAGACTCTACATTTACCCTCACTCGTGACCGTTGAATGCTGCCGTGCCCTGATGCCTCGTCCAAGGCCAGCGGGATGGAGGCGGCCGAAGTGTTGCCGTACTCATCCAGGTTGCACAAGATCTTCTCCTGGTGGAAGTTTAGGCAGCTTTGCATCGGTTTGGTCCACGGCCAGGCCGTGGCACAACCATGGAATCAAAGCAGCAAGAGGTGTAGGCCAGCTAACGCCACCCATCAAGGTCTGTAGAGCTGCAAGGCACAATTTGCACATCCTTCGGCAACTTCAGGCGACGAGCTGCAGAATCCATGATCCGGCGGTTTGCCTGCGACTCCGAAGTTTCTTCTACAAGAGCAGGGTTCGTGACTTCAAGGACTACAGGTCACTGCATGATCCGTCGCGCTGGCTTCTGGCAGGCTGTCTGCGCCACGTAACGGCACTGTACAGTCTTAATGATTAGAACGATGCTGGTAGCAATAACCATAGCGAGCCGTAGCATGATACTGGTTTGAAGAAGAAGATAACGATGGTGATGCAAGTACTGATGTTACTGCTAGAACATGATGATGGTCAAGAAGATGGTGGTAGCTGGACCTGCGATGCGCGCCATGACATTATGGCAGAGGCGAGGATATGGATGACGAGGAGAACGAGCTGGATAACAGTCAACAGCATCAAGGATAAAACGAGGCGACGGCAGGGGAGGAATGTTGCTCTTCGAGATTTTGTGCGCTGTCTCAGTTCTCAGCCGAGGAGACCGGGGAGGGTCTTTTAGTCCGGCCTGGTGCAGGAGCAGCCAGTCGACCTTCAGAGGAGAAGGGATGTGAGGTCGTGGCACGCCCCCACACCCTGAATCCTCAACGCCCCACTGCAAGCCATCGAAGATCACTGCCCTGCTGCCTACTCCAGCAGTTCGAACGAAATGAAGCGAACTGATCCCCGCCCCTCATTGCTTGCTTGGCCTACGGGAAACGTCACAGGACTAGCGGTAACCGGCTGTAACCGACCTTTCTCGTTTTCTGCAAAAGACTTTAGAACTGTAGAATCGACTACAGTTCCGCATGGCCTTTAGCATTCACCTGCCACGGGGTTGCGAAGGGCTTCTAGGCTTCGCTGCTCTTGGGGGTAGCCAAGGTATCATTGTGACATCGCCGGGCTGTGCATCGTGAAGACTCCGATGATTTTCAGCAATGCGTTTTGCCTGAACTCGCTTAAGCCCAAATCTCAGAACTCCTGGAGCCGGAGACATGACTTGTACCAAGATAGGCCGCAGCCTCTCTTTGCAAACAGCTAGGGCACCCGGGGCCACACCAGGGCTGCAAACTTCTTGATGCCCTCAAAGCTCCAGGAGCTCCGGATATCGAACCCCTCGAGGCAACCGAGGGGAAGTTTAGGGCTTATAGGGTTTAGGGTTTAGTAAGGAACATCGACCATGCCTCTTCGCCACTGATGTTGTGCTCTTCCATGAGCTTGGAGAGCGTCTGGCAGGGAAAAGCTGGTATGAACTCGGGGGTCATGGAAGTCCTACTGTGCACTGTCCTGGATTAGTATCAAGCTTGGGACGCAGAAGGGCTCAGGCATCAAGGCTTTCTTGGCATCAGGACTCACATACCAATAACCTAGAATTTGACGACAGACCTCTTCACGGCTCAAGGGGCAAATGCAAGCATGAAGGCGCAATGCTTGCATGCAAGCTCCCTCCTGCTACCGTGGACCGAGAAGCTGTCCTTGCATTTTAGCTGGAAGGCCCGATGCTGTTGTACCTAATTAACCTCAAGACACGCATACCCGCTGCAAAGACAGGCCCAAGGCCAACAAAAATGCATGTACCTGTGTACATACGGACGGATAGACGGATGGATGGATGCATGCATGCGTAAAAATGCGTGCACTAGAATCTGTATTTATGTGTTCGTTGTTTTCTCATCGTGTGCCGGATCGGTTCTGGCCTCTGGGGCTCTGCTGGTCGCAAAACGGAAGACTTCTTTGCCTGCGATGACCAGGGACAAGCAGGGTGAGGGCGAATAGTGCTTAGGGCCTAGGGTCGAAGCTCGGGCAGCTTGGGTCTTCGGGAGCCCGCTGACAACTGTGCAGCCGAGGCTCCGTTCATGGTCACCTTGCGGTATCTTCCGTTTCCGCCCTCCTTGCCTCGGCAACCACTAGCCAAAAGGGGAAAAGCAGAGACTCACCCACCTCAGGATGCAGTGCATACTAGCCACAACTTCCACCAGGCCCTGCATTGTGATCATGACCTACTGGGAGGAACAACCCCAGCACCAGTCACGTCATGGGTTACCCATTGCCTCAGCCCAGGCTGTCGTCCCTCTCCTCCCTGCCTTAACACCTCTGAAACCACATGCGTGGGCCACCCAGCCTGCGCCTAGGGACACGCCATCTGCCTCGGCATTCAAGCCCAGGTGGCAAGCTCCTGGGAAAGGCTGGAGGGTCACCAAAAAATGGCCCTGGGATGCTCTGGGTGGAGCTGCGAGCCAAAGTGTTGATGGGGTGTCTGTGCTCCGCTTCAACAGTCCGATGGCACAAGTGCTTTTTAGTAGTTGCGGCGGCAGCATCGGCCAAAACCGAATCTAATCTCACACCACCTTGCCGTGTGGCTGCTTGGAGAAATAAACATGACGAAGAGTATGTTCACCAGCATGATGATGCGTGTTGCAGACGATGCGTTCCCCGGAACCGGCGAGCCCAATCTCAGCTGGCGTCCGTTGCCATCGCTGCCCATGCGAAAGCCGAGCAAGGCCTCTGGACCATGAAGGGTTTTTTGTTACGGTACCTGCCCCGGGCATGGATTGCTCCGCAGACGGGTCTGATCCAAAAACGAGGATTGTCATTCTCGTGCCAGGAATCATTGATTTAAGAATTACCAATGTTAACCTGGTGCTGCAAGAATCTCCACGAGAGCTCGTTTGCCGGATCATTTGCGACACACCATCACCTTTATTGCATGCCATGTCAGGAACCGGACATATCATATCCCCGTCCCTGTCACTGACGCATCTCTTCGGGCCGAGCTGCATCCTTCTCTGCGTCCGTTGCAGTGATTACCATGGCGCCAGCGCCGTCGCCGAAGAGGACGCAGGTGTTTCGGTCAGACCAGTCGACCCAGCGGGATAAGCCTGACAAGCTCTGTCGCTGCAGGAACTTTCAAGGCAGAAGAACGGAAGTCGGGGCTCTTCCATCTACGAGCCAGCATTTGGCGGAGTAAGCCACAGTAAAAGCCATCAGGCAAGTGCTTCTGAGGTCGGGCGCAGTCCGCGCCAATCACAACTGCAGATTTGAAAGAGCCCGAGCCTCGGCATTCGCTGGTGTGACCGTGGGTAACAGTGGGGCTCTACTTGCCAGCATCTTTGCCATTCCATAAGCACGAGTCGCGATGACTGCGCAAGCAACGGAGTCACAGAGACTCAGGGATTCCGCTAAACTTCCCACTCCACAAACGTCATAACCGTTCTTAACACAGCCTCGCGGCTTCTGGGAAGAGCTCAGTTAGCAGTGGGGTCTATTAGAGAGCAAAATGAGCAGAAAGACGGAAGAGAGAAACAGAGACGCCTGAAATCGACAAAAGCATTGACCCCGAGCAGGAAAACTACAAAGCGACATGCGACACAACAAGGAGGGCAAACAGACAAGCGAAGAGAGAGAAAGCCGAAAAGAGCACTGCAAGGGACGGAGAGAGACCCAACAACTTTTAGCTGGGCTTGCCAAGGCCCCCGGCGCACATACTGCGCTGCGGTTGTTAACGCGAAAACGAAACCTGTGCACAGGAGCTTGCTGACAGATGGGCGCAGACTGAGGGATGCGGCAATTGCTGCTTTGACGTGGTTTGGTGACCCTCTTAGATGTGAAATTTCCCATGCTAGGTGCTAGGTCAGACGTTCTTCTTGTTAGGGGTGGCCCTGCATGCAGTGAAGTTCTTTCTCCAGAACAGTTTTCTGTTCTACTGTGCTTGCAAAATCCATGCTGTTGCTGACCCCCTTTTAAAGAGGGAGCAACATTAAGCTGCATTACATCGCCTGGTCAGAAACAATGCCGAATACCATGCACCCGATCTAACACTCTACAGCATGAGGCTGCACGTGGTCTTCGTGGCCTGAACAGGCTGCCGTCAGATCGAAGGCTACCGCGTTGTCTGCACCCAACATGGATGCCACCTTCACGCAGTTGAAAGGCTACCGGGTTACCAGATGGCTTCCTGCAGTTGCAGCAAGTTGATATGCCAGAATATGCCAGTGCCGGCTTCTTGCAAAACGGCGAAACCTTGAAAAAGAGCGAAACAAAACACTCTTCTGGGACACAGCTGCAACAACACACCTCGCCCTTACCTTTAAGTCTCCTGGATTGATGCTACTGTTTCAGGAGGTGTCCTGGGGGCCGGTTCCAAAAAGATCGTCCGGTGTAGAGGTGGCATGGATCACCAGGTCGACGTCTTCGGGCGACATCCTCAGCTGCTTCGACACTGCTTGGTGGTGATTCCAAACAATGTCTGATTCTGCCTGCATGGGTTTCCGAACTCCTCGCCGCCAACTTCCCTGTTGCTGCCACGGGTCTTCGCAGCTTCCAGAGCTCTGCTCGCAGCTTTTGTAGACAGCGACCTGGGCCACACTGGAAATCTGTAACATAAAAAACCGTATAAAAAATGCGCTACATTGTCAGAGGCGCTCGCCGGCGACAGGATTTAATTCGGGAAAGGGGCGCTAGCGACTCGTCGGGGGCCAGGACATGTCTTCTCCTGGCAGCATGGTCGGCAAGGCTTTGGTAACCCTTTCGCGTTATCGGAGCACTTCGAGGTCACGTGCTGGGGAGAAATCATCTTCGTCGAGCGATCCTAATCCCAGTGCGTTGCGAGATCCATTCGTCGCTGGTCTCCACGATCTCCGCCAGATCGTCATTGGAGACCTGAAGCGCTGCTTCGCAAGGTGGGTGATGACAATCGCAGGACTGCAAGAACGCAAGAAGGACCTATCAAGCCCTACCTGTCAATGACACCAAGCCGCGACCGTTTCTGGAGCTGCGGAGCCTGTGCCCACCACCTCGGGGAATGCACAAAGCTTACCAGTTTTCCCGCATGGAACGGGGACTGTAAACCAGCATCTTTGGTACATCAACAGAGTTTCCAGCAAATTCTCTGCACGCTCTGACGGCAGTGAACACAGGGCGTCAAGCAGCCACTGCACAGACTTCTGAGTCCGGAGTTCATCTACGGCATCACCGCGGCAACACCACACCGACTCAACGCGGAGGACTTCACCGAGGTGCAGAGATGCCGAAGGGCAGCGCGCGCAGCCTGCGACGCTGGCGGCCAACAGCCACGGCGCCACAAAGGCCTTTCAGGAGATCCAAGGAGACATTCCGTCTCACATGCACAAAGGTTTCCGCTTCAGCTCGGAGATCGTGCACGATGCAAACGTGCAGTGAGCATCACTTGTGTGTTGCCGAGGTGCCGTGAAAAAGCTGTGCCGTGAAAAGCTCTGCACTGCAGCATAACACAGGCACCTGAACATAACTACTCGCCAGACTTAATGTTGGAGCTCAATCCGAGCTGCGTCGGTGAGAACCACCCCTCTTTGTTCTGCCTCAGTAACCCCCGTTCTGAGGCAGAGCCCGCACGAAGTTATCCGAATCATCCGGCGCCCACACCTGAGTGCCATCATCCAGCTGGATGCGATATGGGTTGCCCTCATCCCATACTCTCATGATCTTCGCTTTCTTCCAGCCTCCTGGAACATTGGCCTCCACCCGGTCTCCCGCCTTGAACCTGGCCTCAGAAGTGACCTTGCACTCCATGAATTTCTGTTCCAACAAAGCCTTGTCGAGATTGCGTCCGATGAAAACGAAGCGGCACTCTCGTGTCTCACCTTCTTTCCACGTGTAGTCCTCAGAGAAGCCACCATTGAAGAGCATGTGCACACCCTGGAAGAGGTATTTCGTGTCCATTCCCTTCACGGCCAGCATGCCCTTGTAACGGAACATGTCTGCAGCCTTGGTCTGGAGCATCTCGCTAATCCACATCTCCATCTTGTTGACATTCAGCTCTCCTTCGAACTTCCAGCTAATGGAACTGATGCTGTTGTCGTGCTGGTGTTCACCGTCCGTGTTCATGAACTCAGGATCCATTTCCAAAACTCGGTCCAGCGAGAAGGCGTTGATGCCGAGGAGCTTCGCCGGATCCACCTTGCTGTGCTGGGCCTTAATGAGCTCTGCATCTTTATTGACCTTCTGCACTTCGGTTACGACCTCCTCCAAGGCGGCGTCGTCCACCAGGTCCGTCTTGTTGAGGATGATCCTATCTGCGAATGCGATCTGCTCGACCGTCTCGTTTTCCACGCCTTCCGGCTTCTCCTCTTTCAGATGCGCCAGCACATGCTTGCAGTCAACCACAGTGACGATCCCGTCCAGATGATAGATCTTCTGGACCTCTGGGTCAACAAAGAATGTCTGAGCAACTGGTGCCGGGTCTGCCATTCCAGTGGTCTCGATGATAACCCCATCGAAAGTATCCAGCTTGCTGCGCAACTTCTTCAAGACCTTCACTAGATCCCCTCGCACGGTGCAGCAAATGCAGCCGTTCATTACTTCGATGACTTGCTCCTCTGAGTCCTCCTTGATGACTTTCTCATCCACACCGACCTCGCCGAATTCATTCTCGATGATGGCAAACTTCATGCCATGCTTCGTTTGCAAGATGTGGTTCAGCAGAGTCGTCTTCCCGGAGCCCAGGAAGCCGGTGAGAACAGTCACGGGCACCCGTTTCGGTTCTGCCATCTGGTCTGGAGATTATCGGGAATCCTGACTTCGTGCGAGCTGGAGCAAAAGTGCTTCGCAATCGGAAACCTGCGGCCACACTCACAGAACAGGGACCATCAGCCAAGCTGCAGGCAAAGAACACATCTTTAAGCCAAGATAGAGGCCTTAGTCATTCGACCAAGGCTTGGGGGTATATCGAGTATGTTACAATTACATTAAACGAACCCTAAGGAATATATTGTAGGTATTCAGGTTTTCTATGTTTGACGATGTATGCTCCACTCTTGGCTTCACCAAGCTGTGCGACACTCTAGAGTTAGATCACCCTACTAATCACATCACATGGCTTGCGCTTCTTTGTGACATCCTGACTGACCCAGCCTGACAGGCCCACCCACGGCGCACTGCTCCTGGCTCCACCATTTCCGCTGCCACGCGCGCTGGCGCGCGGGGGCGCTATTGCCTGTGCCTGTCCAAGTCTTTGAGTGAGCAGGACTGAAAACAGCGCATCATAAAGGGTGGCAAGGCGCAGGATGATAACAAAGAAGAGTCCGTTGTTAAGCTATATACTGTGGGCACAGCATCAGGGGGGGCTTGGAGATCGGAGTTTCCGAGGATGCATAATTTGCTCACGGTTCGCTCAATCACGGTACAAACGGAAGAGCCTCGGAGACCTGTGACAGCCGCACCATTCATGAATATACATCTTGCTGACCCGTGCCCAGGTAACACCAAAGAAATGTCTGAATCCTCCTAACACCCTCGCCTTCTGGATGACTCTGCCATCTTTGACCGCGACCAGGGCCTAGGACTTTTGTGGATCAGGGAGGCCGTAGGGCAAAACACGCACGGACTGAGATGGACATATCAAGCTATGCTCTCTATACTGCACTAGATAATACTAGATATGCTACCAGGCGCATCTCCCAGGCTGCCAGTCGAGTGATCACTGGCTTACAAAACTTGTGCTGCGGGTACCAGAGCATTAGGGGCTCTTCCTGTACTGAGGCGCCGACATCAAGACTCGTTAGTCTGGGTACATCGACCATGGGTGGCCGCCTGGAAGCTGCCGGCCAATGTCGGCTCATGCAAGTAGAGGAATAAGGATGGAAACTGCGTCTCAGCAACAAGACTTTGCAGCAAGGGAATTGTGGTCGAGGACGCGGAATTTAGAGCTGCGTCGCGAGTATGCAACGCAAATGCGAGGTGCGCTCATGACCTATGTCCTTGCCACTGCCACGCAATCATCAAAGCTCGAAACCCGAAACCCGCCAAACCCAGATTTCACCGTGTGGAGCCAGCCAAGTCCGACGACGTCCCTCCCAGTCCCTCCTAAGCGAAACAGAGTCTTAAATTCGGAGCACTCGTGGCCCTCCGGGCCTCCCTGCCTGGCCCCCTGGTCCGGAACGCCCCGGTTTTCTCAGTGCCCTCGAGCAGTTCGAGCCATCAGCTGAAGGAGGCTTCCTTTGGGCAATGGTCGCGGGCCCGCTGAATGAGTGACATCTCGATGGGCTTGACACTTTGATGGAGTTCCTTCCCTCAGGTTTCTGTCCTCACTGATTGTGGCCTTCTGTTGAGGGCCAGCACCATTTCGACAACACGAAAGATTGGTGGCACAAACAGAAAGATGTGAATGCACTCAGCACTTGAGGTACATACGTTTATTCGGATAGTCTTTTCAATTCAAGGCTTGACGCACGCGCACACGATGTATCTGCATCAGCAGCAGCCCAGAGCTCCATGCAAGCCCTCAAAGGGTCCCCCAAACCCCTTATACTTTATGCTAAGCCACTGGTTGGAGGTCCCGGCCCTGCACCACAGCGATACGAAATCTGCGCACGTAACGAGGGTCTAGATATTTAATATGCAGAAGGCATCGATTTAAAAAATCACGCGGCGGCTCAAACCTTCAAGAAAGTTGCCTGCACTGTCCTGCACCAGATACAATTGCAAAATCTTCATTTTCAGGTGTAGTTTGTCAAGGCTGTATCAAAATAGTCATAAGCATCTCCCTGCTTCACTCGGGCGACAGTCAAATGGCTCAAGAGTCAACCGCAAGGGGCCACAAATGCCAGCAAAGAACTGCTTGGGGATACCAGGCGTTGATAGCCTTGGAATGGTATCGACCCAGCAAGTTGGTTGGTTGGTTGGTTGGTTG
>CAJNDV010037074.1:73569-113495 GCA_905221635.1 Symbiodinium sp. CCMP2456 | reverse complement strand
GTCGTACAGGAGCAGCAGCAGCAGGAGCAGGAGCAGGAGCATTAGCCGGAGCAGGAGCAGTAGTAGTAGTAGTAGTAGTAGTAGTAGTCGTGGTGGTGGTGGTGGTAGTAGTAGTAGTAGTAGTAGTAGTATGGATACGAGGATGAACCGTTTCGCTTCTTACTCTTCAGGCAGCGGATTTCGGGTCTCAGCACAGCAGCACGGGCTGCGCGCAGGTGACCAAGTTCGCCTGGCAAACGCTTCTGCGGGGCCACAACAGGTGGCTTGACAGATCTCTTAGTGACTCTGCCGGGTCGTTTGTTTTATTGGGTATTGGGGCAATTTGGCACAGTCAACCTACGGCCATTTCCTCTTGAGCAGCTAAAGACAACGCAACACCGACGCCAGCTTTTGGAGAGCAAGGTAAAAGGCTAAGAAAGGGACGACGGCCGGCGAGAACAGCCACAAACAGAATCAAGCAGCTCGAAACCGACACAGAATCGTGTCCAGACGGGTGTTGGTCTGTTTCCCGCTTTTGACTACGACGATCAGTATTGGGACTTTACTTGTCAGTCATGGTGAATAAGTTTCCATTTCAAATTCCACCGCGGTGGGAGGATTTCGGACATCTTAGACATGCTCATCGACGAGGCGCAGGGAGCGGGGGATGGCCAATTGCCTGTCTTGCCCGTGCCCTGAAATCACTTCCCAGATCGGCCACACCGCCACATCGTAAGTGCCAAATGTCCGGAGCAAACAGTGATGGTCTCAACGTCTCAACCTGCTTGTTACACAGGTCCAAAGCATCAGACGCGCGAGAACGGCAGAACAAGCTAATCCTGCTGTGCAGGTGATGCAGGACATTTCATCGTGCATCTACAGGCAAGAGGGGCACTGCGTTTTTGGCAAAGATGGCCGCATTCTGCGGCACAATGCCGCATGAGCTAAGCGCTCCAAAGACGGCACAGCGTTCTCAGGGCCTTCCTGGCAGGTCAAACCCAGCAGACGATGAGGTCATCGACCTGGACGAGGTGTGGCCCGCGACCACCCCCCCCCCCCCCCCCCTCCAGCGCGCCGGCCCCTTCCAGTCGCATCAATCCGGCGGTGCGTCACGCCGATAGATGATCTGTGTGATTGCTGATTCGTTCTGCATTTGTGTCTGTGTGTCGTGCTTCTAGGTCCCTCTGCCACCACGGGCGCTCTCGCGTCGTTCGAGTGCTGGGCTCAGCAATGGAAAGCGAGCTTTGTTGCTTTCTTGAGGGTAGCTCCCCTAAATCGGAAGGCTGTTTCTGATTCTCGAAAGCCTCTTTCTGCTGGCTTTTCACGCCGGCCAGCCGGGCCGTTCCTGCACAGCCAAGAAGCTCCAGGTGGCGAGCACGAGGATGTCGCAGAGACCAGCAGGAGGCAGGAAGCGGCTTCAGGAAACTTCAGGCTTGGATCCGAACATCACTCTCTGCAGTCTTTACGACCTTCAAATGCTGAAAGCTCATAAATATAATTGGAGCTGAGCCGCGGAGCCGTTGGACTGCGCTCCAGGAGGGCGTCCGGAGCCTCTGGGCCATCGCAGCTGCAGGAGGGAGGGCTGCACTTGCGCTTTGCCTGCCTCCTGAACTTATTTAAACTACCGGGAGCTTTGGGATCTTTCTGGGGAACTCCATGTAGAGACACCTTGGATTCCCAACAAGGGATCATGAACAGGTTGAATTGCAAACAGAGCGATTCTCGCATTCTCGCATCCAGAATGGGGACACTTGGGGCGAAAGTCTTCCCTGCAGACGCCCACAACGCTGCAGCCGTGGGTACCGTGCGCTGCCAAGTCAAGCCAGGGTTGTGTTGCTCTAGGGCCCTAGCTACGACGTCTTCGGCCACGTCTTAGAGTCCGATAATTGTATCTGTTTGGGATTTGACCAGGATGTGTGTTTTCCTTTGAGATTATCAACAGGTTCGCCCACAGCCCTTCGAACGATATCGACATGGCGATCCCTACGCCTATCGATGTTCGGCATCCAACAGGCAGGATCCGACCCGTGTATGCGGCTCTGACATGCCTGGTATACGGAGCCTTGATCTGAATGTGCTTGGAAGGGGCCGCTGACCGGCCACGTGATGGACCCCGACGCCGAAGGGCCGCACGGGTGCAACTAGAGTCAGAATCGCTGCTATGGGCGACTCCGACCTGCAGAGGCGAAACCATGAAGTCGCTCTCAGTGGGAAGTGCACCGAGGTATGGGAGGAGTACACCAGCGAGCTGTGTGCCATGCCGGAGAGCTCAGCTCCGGGTAATTTTCAGAGTTCAGAGTTTTGTGTTCAAAAGGCCCGGCCAGGCGCCCATGTCAGATTGCTGGGTCAAGGGATGTTCAAAGGAATCATCGCGCTTTTCAGAGCCTTTTTGTCGGAAATCTCGGTATCTGCCTCAGATTGCTGAGCCATGCTGAGCCCATGCCAAGCATCCGAGCTGGAGGCACCGGCCCTGGTGGAACTCCGTGACCGACGAGGTGTGGCCATGTCTCCCGGTGGGTGAGTTCTCTCTCAAAACCGGGCGGGCGAGGTGGACAATGCGATGCGGGAGTCCGCCCTGCTCACTGTGCGCGCCTCAGCGTGAGGCATGACTGCATGACGAGGGCGAGGCCCTCCATACAGGTTTGTCAGTTGAGTTGAGGGACTGCAAAACCAGGTTGACAGCTGCATCGCGGCCACGCGAAAAGCTTTGGCCTGCCGTATCGTCAGCGGTTCCCCAGCTGCGGAAGAGCTCGTGGGCCAGCGCAGCGCTCCCATTGGCCGATGCCGAGGTGACTTAGGAAGCGACCAACCCGCAGTGTCTCTGCCCGGCGAGGGCGAGGAAGAGAAGGCGCAGGCCGGCAGAGGCAAAGGTTTCGGTGCCTTTTCCGGCTTGGCGCTTAGCCCAGGCAACCCCGAGCTCACCACGATCAGGGGAGGCCGGAGGATCTCAAAAGGAATAGGATGCAGGGATGATCTGAAGTAGCCAGAACTACAGTAGTCTGCCCAAGTTATTTCAACAGTCTAGGAGCAAAGGAGGGAAGGAATCCGACCGTTACGCAGCTCACAGAATGCTGTATGCACCAAGCACAGCATCCATATTTGACGTTGTACTGCTATTCCCCTTGGCTTTCCTGGATTAGCCCCTCGTTTTACCTATTGTTCTTCATTCTCTCCAGGTTTTCCCGTGTCCGGAGGATGTCAGTGTCGGATATGCGCTCTCATCGCACAGTCGCACTCTCAAGCGCGAAAGGTCCTTGTTCCAACACTGCGTCACAGACTTTACATGGTGTTTTGGGCACGGGCAGGCCGTGTAGCCAACCGATGTAGCATGTGTCTGCAGATGTCTGCAGTCTGATTGTCCAGAATCCCTGACCTGGAGGGTGGAGCCGATCTGCTCTCGCTGCCGGCGCTGGTGGTGGTGGCAAACGGCGCGGGGCTCGACTACCGAAAGCTTCCGATCGAATTGATTCTCTTTGGAGGCTCCTTTCGTTCGGGCTGCGGCTCTTCCTCCCCTCACCGTCTCGGGTCACTCCTAGTTCACTTTGACCGCCCACTCCAATCAATGTGTTAACTCGTGGACAGACGGTCCACGATGTCCAGTTACCAGTCCTCTCAGCAGTTGAGCGTTGGCAGTCGCAGTCGCAGCCAGTGCGTTTTGGCATCCAGGACCTTTGAAGGGTTTGTTAAGCCCTGAGTGTTTTGGGCTCTGCGGTTTCACGGGCGGAAGACTTGTTGGGCTTTCAGGCCTCCGGTGCTTCAGATTCAAGCGCCTGCCTGCTACAAGTCTTATTCTAGGCACTCGCTTCAGTGGCGTCACAAAGTTCGGCCGCAGCTCGTCCCGGAGGACTGTGCTGTTGCCATTAAAGCATCGGGTTGTCCTCGTACCTGTTAAAAAGACTATGAAAGACTCGTGGAAGCCTCCCATGCGAACAGAGCAATCTCATTCTTTGGAGCATTTTGGGGCGCAGCGGTGTTCCTTGCTTCTTTGGCTTCGGCAAGCTGTGCAATGGCACGCTCGCACACTTTGCATCTGCAACACTACACTGCGCGATTCTCTACAGAGTAGACAGGCCGACAGTATTTGTCTGTCGGCTTGATTTTGCATATCCCTGCCCTGAAGCTTCGGACTTTGGACTACTCCAGTCCCATCGGGGACTGAAGGACGCTGGTGCCCGACTTTCCCATGACGGAGCCCATCGCCTCGCGTTCGCACTTCAACGTCGTGCACGACCAGGAAAGGGTCCTACCGAGATGTCAGGAATATTCGTCAATGATGATTCTAGCACGAACGACAGTGATGGATCAAGGGTTTCGACGCCATGCTCCCAAAACTAGTCACGGCGAGATGCAGCGAGCAAGCGACACCAGAAGAGCCTCAAGCACTTGCATTGCGCAAAGGAAGCTGCCGGATTACCTAAGATCTTAGATATTCTCAACCGTTTTGAAGAAAAATATTTACAAGTTCGTTTCGTATTGAAACCGCACATGGGAGTTACAGTATGTCATGGGTGTTTTCATCACATATGTCATGCTGTTCACGATTCTTGCAACATGGGATGTAAGCCACCCTCGGAAGAACCTGCAGGAGAGCGATCAGTTCTACATCATGGATGCGGGATCGAAGTGGGGCACCTTCCTAAAAATCAGCCTCGCCCTTGGCGGGTCTAGGACTACTCTGTAAGAGCTTTTGAGGGCGTCCCTTGGGTCTGAGGCTGACGCCGAGGGTTCCGTCGCGAAGTAGGGCCCTCCATTATTAGCGGGATGAAACTTGTACAAACTGGCTTCCACAGGGTTGCAGCTATGTTCATGTGGGGAGGTAGAGGCTCTTTCTGTTGAAAGACCAGCACGGCGGGCGAAGCCTCGACTTTTTTTTGTACGTCACATCGAGCAGAAGCACGCCGAAAGCCCTTCCAAATACCCTTCGAATGCACAAGGTTCTAGCGCCACGCTGAACTGCGGCGACTGGATCCGTGTAGGCACTGAGCTCTGGCGCAGCTTTTCCAGGTCTTGAAGCCCAACACCCTGAACTCTGAACAGGCGGAGTCGAGTTTATCGTCCGCTTTTGCGGAGGTGGGCGTAAAGTCTTGGAGAAGGGGGAGCCTTGAGTTTGGAGCTTGGTTCCTGTCACAAGAGGTGGTTGCCGATGCCAGAAGAGCCACCGGCACTACCGCCTACATGCACTGCGGCTGACACGCCGCCGCGCTCGAAGCTCAACGTCCTAGCTTGGGGTCCTTTCGGGCCTTCAAAGGCCCGGCCATCTCTGTGAGCACTCGTTGAGGCACCTATGATGAGTCTCTCCAGGCAGGGTGCTTTTTTGAAGGCCGTGAGGCTGATGAGGCTGAGCTCCAGCGCGCGTGCTCGTCAGCCTCAAAGCTTTGAATGCTACTTCGGCAGAGAAGCCCAGGAGACTTAAAGTCGACAGCTCTCTGTGCAGGCTCACCCCGCACTTTCCGGAGATCCAGGAGGAGGCCAGCGGGTCAGGGGGTTCCACAGGAAGACGGCGAAGCTGCTGAAACCCTACCGCAACCTGCCCTGCAGGAGGCATCGCCCAAGTCCAAGAATCTTTCGATCAAGGCTCGATGCCTGCGATGGCTGTGAGCTTGTATTCCGCTGCATCTCGCATGGAGTTCTGAGTTTGCCGTCAATTCATGCAGGAAGATGGTGCTACGTGTGAAGGCGGGCTTGCTGGATGAGCATCTCATTTGTGATTGCCCATTCGCCCATTGGCTGTGCAAGGCTACAAGTAGCGAGGTCATAGTTTGCATCGCCTTGAGTATTTCGAAGTCAACTTGAATTCGCGCGAACCTTTCTCCTTTGGCAGGTGCTTCCCGACCAGTGCAGGTGAGAAGGACTCGCGGCAGTCAACACGTGAATCGGATGGAGGATGTGCACTATCACGCTTTATATCAACTTGAATATCGACGTCAGCACCGCCAGCCAGGCGCGAGTAGTCTACTCCAGCACGACACCTGCAGAACGCGCACGTCCTGTATGTCTGTAAAATTTTAAAAGCCCAGCAGCTCTGCAAGCTGCTGCTGGCCCCTAAGGCCGTGGTGATGAGGATTGTGTAAGCTTGTTTCGCTGTTTGGTTCGGTGAACCCTAAGATTCGCGTCATTGATCGTTAGCGGTGTTTTGAGTTCATCTCTGCCGCGAAGGACGCCTACAGCAGAGCGGATCGAGGATGGCGGTTCGGCTAAATTTCTGGTCTGGCATGTGTTTGTTCCTCCCAATCTTAGAGCTCTAGCGTCACCTTGGCTCTAAGGTCCAGAGGAGGGCTCGTCAGACGAAGAGGCCCTAGCAGAAACCAGACTCGAGGCTCGCCCGGGGTTTTGTCCGTATGTTTGGCTTGGGGGGTTGGGGGATGCTACTTGGGATTGGGAGAGGTGTATGTTTTTAAGACGACGAGAGCAACAAGCAAAGGCAAACAGGCTACAGGTAAAATGGCAGTATCAGCAGATCAGACAGACGAAAAGAACACTTGCATACCTCGTTTTATGGTAGTCTGCAGCAGTACATCGTGTCAGATTGTCGTATCGAGTTGCTTCTAGTAGCATCAGAAGGTACGTCTACAAGACCGTGGCCTAACAGCTCGTAGCCATATACAGCGGTAGGTGCACTGTGTGCATACGATATACGTGTATATGTATGTGCATGGAAGCTCATAAAGCCCATCATACTAGATCATAGTCTACGAGGTTATTTCCTGTCCACATTGCATATGTTTACAGACAGGTTGACGGTGCACGGATTTTTGGAGCCACATTTTGTGTAGCGAACAAGCCCGGAAAAGAAAGTCCAAGGTCGCACGCGATCGTAGACGACAGCATAAGCCATATAGGGGCATGTGGAAGTATGTTCTCATATTCTGTAGTTAGTACAGAAATAGAATATATAAGAATACTCGAGGTCTAGCTGCAGAGCAAGAGCGCAGTCGAGTGCCGGCGCTGTCGAGTAGCAAGAGGTCTAGAAGTAGTGGTACTTGTCGAGACGGCTATTGATTCGGCTTTCGCGATTTGGAAGGCGGCCGGAATCAATTGTGAGATGAGTTGAGTTGTAAAGACGCGAAACTACCCGGAGCAAGTGCTTGTAGGACCTATGAGTGCAGTAAGGGCAACAGGCACTTTGATGAAGAGGTTGACCCAGAAGCACACAGAGATTTCCACTTCCTCTGTCCTCCACTCTCCTCTCCGCTCAGAGCGAGCTGATGTTGACGCTCAGCTCCCGAAAGCCACGTGGGCCGCGAGCCAAGTAGCGAGGGACAAGGCAGAGCGATCCCCGAGCTCACACTGCACACGCTCGATTTTGATTCTGGGTCACAGCCATTCAGGTTCGAGGTGGAAAGCGGGCATTTCTGGAATAAAGATGCCGATGATGACTGTGATGCTCCGATGACGATAATCACAAAAAACGATGGCAATGGCGGCGATGATGCTGGGGACGACATCGGCAATGAATTATGGTGGGTCGCGGGGGTATGTGGATGCAATTCTTCACGGTCATGGTGTTTGTCTGTTTGTCATGTCGATGCTGATGATCTGTTTCATCGTCAGAGTCGTTTTCGTTGCTGTGGCCATGGTCATGACGGCGCTGCTGTTGACAATGATGATGATTATAGAGACGATCATAACCCTCGTCCTTCACTTATCATTTGGTTTGCGCGTTTTCACTCGGACAGAAGCAACAGCAACAATAAAATTAAGAAGATATCCCACTGGTGCTACCACTAACACTACTACGCAGCACTGCCATGCCACCATCACCACCACCGTGGCCCGCCACCCTGACACCCTCACCCCTTGACCACCACTTCCACGACAGTACGAGCAGCCAGCAAGCACAACAACACCAGCAGCAATGGCAGCAGCAGCAGAACTATTTATAAGCTATGCGGAAGTCATGATAATCACAGTGAGATTGTCACTAGAAGCCCAGGTGGCTGTCCACTGCGGTGCGTCACAGCCAGGAGGCAGCTAGCCGGCCACATGAGGCTCTTCAGCTGATGCAAGCTGGGATCGTTTGTAGTTCATGGGTTTGGGGTTATGTTTCGAATTGTTAAGGCGAGAGTGGAGTGTTGAACATTTCGTTGAGCTCGTCCTCACAAGCTCGTTTCCGGGAAATTCTCTCTGACCTGTTCTTGGCAACTCCCACACCGCCGCGACCTCGCAACACGGCATCATGATGCATCACGTTCAGCTGCTGTTGGTAGTGCGATGCCACCTGTGCCCTGTGGCTGAAGGCTTCCTTGGCGCAGGAGGTGGGGATCCGACAGCGCTGGGATGCACAAAGGCAGGGACCAGTGGAATAAATCAGAAAGAAGGGATCACCTTCGCTGCAACTGCTTCTCCGGACGGATCCCATGCAATCAGACGTCTACGGTGCCCATCTTCCCCAGCTCTGCCCTATACTCGCCATGTTACGACCTCCACATGAGGTTCTCCTCTCGTTAGTCGCAAAGTTTCAGCGGGGTTCTTCGCGCCTTTCAGGCCGGGCACCTGCATGCCCATTGCGCCCTTGGAGCTGGACTTCATCTCAGGTGCCGGGCTGCCGAGCTGAAATCGAGCTTCATAACTTCGTTTTTTTTGCAGGTCCCCGAATGGGCGAGAAGATCGTGCTTTGCGAAAGAGCCGGGCCCACAGGAAGAACGACGCGGAAGAGTGTACCTATTGGTCGTCAGAGCCTCTCTGCTACTCGCAGCTCCAGGTCTGCACACTGGGCCGGGGTGAAGGCAATACCATCCAGGCGCAACGACAAGTGGGATGTTGTGCTGAAAGACCCTTCGAAGGAGGGTTCTCTGAGCCCCTTTTAGTGTGGCTTTCGAGGTCACGGACTCGCAGCTGACATCGGTGTCTCGCGTGCACTGCATCTTCGAGCTCCGGCCTCGGGACCCTCGTGCCCCAGGGGTTTGCGACAACTTCGGAATGCTCACGTAAAAGCCTTGCATAAACTCTGCACATGTCAATGGCTTCTGGGTCTCCGGCGAGAATACAGAGCCCAGGTTCTCCGGGAACCGATGGCGGATGCGAGACAACAGCTCGACAAACGGCCCTGTGCTCAGCTTTTGTGACACACCAAGCCGCTCAATCTAAACGGGTGTTTTGACACAGCGGGACTCACTGCGAAATGTTGCCACCTGCAACCCGTGTAGCATGCAGCAGCATGGCATGGGGCTGCCGTTGCCGTTGTGTATCTGCAACCACTGCAACCCATGTAGCATGCAGCTTTCGGGCACGGATCTGTTGTGGTTCGGCTTGTAGAAGCCACACCACAGTTCCCCTGCGGGAAAATCACATGTTCATTTGTCCTTCGTTGAGTCTTTCAGGTATTCAGCATTACAGCAGATCAGACCACTTCATCGATTGGGCGTGTGCCCGATGTTGCTCGAAGCAAAGTCGAAGCGAGGACGAAAGGACGCGCAACACGCAAACACTGGCTTGCGCTGGTGTGCGACAACTGTTAAGTAGCCGGCAAGTGCTGATTTCGAGAATGTATTGCTGGAGCTTGAAGCAGCTTCGCGATCTGGGGCTCGGTCAGGCGCAGCTAGAAGGGGCTCGGAATGTGGGCCTGACTTCCGTTGGTGGTTGTGCTTCACCATGAAACAAGCTCGGCACCATAAGTTGTCGGGCTCGGGCAGATCGTGCCCATAGCGGGATCGGCTTGAGAACTGAACAGGACGGAGCAACATCTGTTTGTGCTTCACCACATAATCCGGGGATTTGGGTCTTGTTCGTTACGGGTCGGTTTGTGCCAGTCAGCACGGTTCGTCAGCTTTTAACTACTGTAGGACATGTGGGATGGCTCCAAGACCCAAGCCCACTATGCCAAGATAAGCCCCTCCCATCACTGCCCGCTGCAGAACATCACACCTCAGGCACCTGGCGACGTCTGAGTTGCGTTTTGGAGCCCTCGGAGGCCGTGCCGGTGCACGGGCCGATGTCCATCCAGGCGCCTTGGAAGCCTCTCCTCATGATTATGTTCGATGCTGCTGCCATTACAACTGCTGTCATTCTGTTTACTACAATGTGACGACGGGATAAGACATGCCGACTGCCAGTGTAGTCGCGCCTTGATTCACCGTGCAGGATTTCCCATTCCCTAGGATAGGGCCCCTCGCGGGGCGCCCCGGTAGGTCCTAGGCCAGAGTGCCCGGTGGAACCGCAAAACTGTGGGAGAAGCCTAGGGTCCGCAACCCTTCTCATTTCGGGCAGTTAGGATGCCGCTAAACCCCAGGTAAGCCCAGCGAAACAAGCACTGACCGCAAAACTCCGGACATCTTTCAAAACTCAGGTCCATGGCAATTGTGTGCGTTCTTCTCGGGTTGACCTGCTGACATAGCCGGCTACGTCTCTAAAGCAATCATTTTCTGTACGGTGGTTGCAATGTCCTCTTTTGCGTTATTTGCAGTAGTCTATAAGATTCCACGAGTATTTGCACTGTTCGTAGTTTCCAGTATATGCAACATGCAAGCCTGCATGCCATGCATGCCTGCATGGGCGTTTGGGTGGTAGGGGTAGTATTCAAGTAGTGTTTGATAGCAAATGAATGAAGGGATAAACCAAGATCCTGCACGCACACATTGTATGTCTGTCTGTGATGATTCACCGGTCTGTGCACACTGGGCAGCTGGCTCGACAGATGCACAACTAGATAGGCCTCAATAGCTAGATCGACAGATAAATAGCTAGGGTAGATTAGATGGATAGTAAAAGCGAAGAAGTTTGGTGGATCGACAAAGAGGTGGGAAGGTCCAACGGGGCATGTCGCGAGGTGTCGGAGGACCCTTCATGGTAAGTTTTGGCAACTACTTCGTTGTTCTGCTCAGGCGGGCACGCATGAGTTCTTCGTGAAGCCCGCGGAGATGAGGCCTGGCCTTCCTTCGAAAGGATCGCGTCCAGAGTGCAGAGTTCAGGGCCCATTAGGGCCCACTACTAGTTTCGTGAGGGGCAACTTCAGAATGTGTTTTGCCTTTCCGTTTCTCTTATTTGTGGAAGTTTTCTGAACATTTTCTCGTCCTGTCTGGCAGGAGTTTTGACTGCATGGCGCGCTATCTTGAATTCTCTTGTGCAATCTTTTTGATAGGCCGCCGTCTCTGTGAAGTTACCCAGCAAGGGGCTTGATTTCCATTTGTTCCTCCTACGTTTCAACGGGGAAATCCATATTTATCAATTTTCGGAGTGTCTGCGGGGGCCGGAAATCCAGATCTTCGGAGGTCTACACTAGGGGTCGGCCACCCACAAGCGAAAAAAGCGAAAGAACGCATCAAGACACACTGGAATTCAATCGACAACATCCAAAACTTCATCATAAAGAAGCGGACAGGAAAGACAAGCATTCAGAAACAAGGCAGACACTTTAGCCGAACGTAATACATCCACGCAAACAGCCGGGGCCTTGCTCTGTACTCTTCGGACCTCTTAACGTCTTGACTGTTTGTCTGGCTTGGTTTGTCAAACTCTATCAAGGTGTCACGGCTGCAATGCCAGTTTCCTTGAACCCTAAATTTCTCTTGTTCGCGGCTCTTCTTCAAATGCCTGCCAACTCGAAACCTGTCGAAGGAACATTGAAAGGGGATGCTATGTGCATCTATCTGCTATGGTATCGAGCCTGATGTAGAACACAATACCGTGGAACAGCCGAATGCATCTTGGCCTGCATTAAGGTATCATCAAAGGTCTGCTGTACGAAAGCCGGCACAGAGCTCCAGAGCTCCACATCCTGAAGGGCCGAAGCAGCAAAACCCTTCCATGTAGGTCTGTCGTAGTTTGCCCTGCCCCAACCCTAAACCTAAACCCTAAACCCTAAACCCTAAACCCTAAACTTTAAACCCCCGGTGCAGGCAGTGCCTCATCCCCTCGCCTGGTCGCTCCATCCTCGAAGATGCGAACCTCTGAGGCCGATCCGCGGCCCCTACTCGTAGTTTGAGATCGGGGCAGGGCTGGTAGCCGCGTTTTAGCTGAGTGTGATGCGGCTCCTTCCGCCTTACGAGTCTTGTTGCATGTCATGGTTGGTTGATGAAGTGCTTCTTCTTCTTCTGGTGTCTTGTGCCGATGTCGCTACGGGAGGAAGCGTTCAACCCTACGCGCTAACAAACCCCAAACCCGGAGCTGTAAACACCAAACCCTGAAGGAGTGTCGGGTCGCACTCCCCTCCCCCAGAAATGCGGCGGTGCGGGTCATCCTGAAGCATCAACCAACCCGGAAACGCAGCACGGTTTGCCCCTGATCCCATACACCATAGCCGACGACCCCCCGGAAAGTCAGGAGGTCGTCGTGCAGATGACTGACTGGCCCTAGCTGGTCATGGACGAGGTTGCCGGCGCGATTCCAAGTTTTTGAAGTGAATGCGCCTTGGCTCACCGGGGGTTCAGGTTTAAGTTTCCAAGCCTTCAGGGCGAGTTATTGTAGCAATGAGCGGTTTAACATTTACAGGTATGTTGGGTGCCCGCCGCTGCACACCTTGCTTCGTATGTGGAAGCGAAAGCATCAGCAGTCTCGCAGAAGATCGGAAACGAGAACGAGGAATAGCAGCTTAGACAGCAGAGCTGCCAACAGCATGATCAAATTGTGGCTTTGTCAGCAGAATCAGAATCACCGGTGATGCAAACAATAGCAGGAACATTATCACTCAACAGCGGTGCTACCTACAATACCGATGGCAATACAAGGAAAACCGTTGAGGACGAAGTACAATTATCCATGTGGGCAATGGCACTGCCCGCAATCCTGCTAAGTGTAACATCTTGGCACCATGGTCTGTGCAATCACGAGTCCGACTCCCTTGTGACCTGTACTCGTGGTAGTGGTATTGTGGTGGCACGGGCAGTCGTAGCGACAGTATTTTAGAAGAGTGTTTTGGTGTTTTGCTCCAGCATCCTTGTCCAGTGGGGTGTTCGAGCCCGAAGGGCGAAATTGAATCCTCGTACGAGGCAGTTGGCCCAAAAGCTTCCCAGGATTCTCAGGCCTTAGGCCCCACCAGGGGGTAACACCGAACCTGGCGCCGTCTGTCTCCCAGTTTGCTGTGCCCGGCATAGGCCGGCGTAGCATAGGCGTTGATCGGCCTTCGCGTCCCTTGGTTACCGTAAAACCCCAGCCCCAAGTGCATCCTTTAAACGCGACAATCCACGAGACTCAGCCTTGACCAACTCCTGGCAACATGTGTGGGACGCGAAAGCTGAGAATCCCACTTTCCAGCAGTGCCGGTTGTTGGGGCTTACGGATTTTGCCAGGCTCGTTTTCTGCTGATCTGGTTTTGCGAAGAGTTGAAGAGTTATGCCTGAAGCAGCCGCCGCAGCTCCAAGTGACCACACACGCCTGTTGACCTTTCTCCGGCAGGGCTTGTGCTGTCCGCGCTGTTGCCTCGTAGCTGAAGAGAATGGCGCTGCTACCGGTGATGATGATGGAGACGCTGACGAGGATAATGACGAAGAGGAAGGCTAATACGGCGATGAACGTGATGACGTCCTTAATGGCGTTGATGGTGATGATGGCACTGGTGACTTCGATGATCATGATAGTGACGGTGAGTATCATGATGAATGATGGCGGTGATGATGATGACGATGTTGATACTGATGGCGATTGCGACCAAAGAATGATGGAGACGATTATGGTGGTGATAATGGTGATCATGATAGCGATGGTGAAGAATCATATGGACCAGGGTAACGAGTGTTGGTGATGATCTTGATGATGATGACTATGACTATGACTATGACTATTGATGGGGCGGCAGTACCAGCATAAATGATTCATCACGACAGTGGCAATAATAATAACATTGTTGACACGGGTGAAAGTGCTCAATAGCATGATAATGGCGGTGTAAGTCATCTTCATAATCGTGTTGCTAGTGGTGATGGTGATGGCGACGGGGGTATTGACGACGGTGATGATGACGACGCCGCGACGGCGATCATGATGATGTTGGTGACGGTGACAACAACGGCAGTGTTGTTGTTGTTGATGATGGTGATGTTGTTGACGCAGTCTTCGTCGCCGTTGATTGATGTCGATGTTGATGCTTGGTTCAATACTTCATAGAATCATGTCAGCTTCGTGAAGTGCCGAGACGGTTGTCATCTAGCGGCAATGGGTCCTAGATCCGCACATGTCGGCCAGTCCAGCCATGCGGCAACAAGAAAGGGAGAAAGACAGAGACAGAAGAGAGAGAGAGAGAGTAAGCAAAGCAAAGCAAAGAGAGAGCGGAACAGTGAGACAGAGGGAGAGTGAGAAGAGGGGGAGACTGAGCGAAGGAGGGAGGGGACGGAGAGCTCAGCGGGGTAAATTGTAGTGAGGGTCTGAGTTTTAGCTTGAAAAGGACGGGACAGTGGAGGCAGCGTCGCTGTGCGAGAAAGCTTTGCCGGCCATGCATTTCTCAAAGAATCGCGTTCCTCTTGAGCAGCGAGCGAGCGAGGGCCTCATGCAAATCCAGGGACCCTCGGGACCTAGCGCAGTCGAAGGCCTTCACTCGCTGCTGATTAGAAATCTGCCTCAGCGCGGAGCGGCAAAACCGATGCCAAGTTCTCCAGCAGGAAAGTTCTCAAGCATCTCAGCACCGCAACGGCGGCTTTGATTTCGGCTCAGAGCAACGGAGTCGTAGGCACCCCTCAGGAATAAACGCTGCCCCTGCCCCACAGACCCAGCCTGGCCCAGCCTCCGCCGCCTTGGAGCGCCCCCCATAGCCTCCCCGTTTGCGCCGACAAGCGAGTCGGCAGGAGGCGATGTATGGGCTCGGGCCCCAGGGGTTCAAGGGTGCATCCAGTGCATTCCTTGATCGCAGCCTGCCTCAGGCTCAATGCGATTCTGAGCCGCAACTCCTACGTGTCCTGGGGCAATGGTCGGGTTGGGGGCCTGGTGCGAGGGCCGCAAGGGGCGGTAAAGCACTTGAAGCACTTGATCTTTGATCAAAATATCCAAGCCCCGAACCTCGGAATGCTGACAGCCAGCCTACGCGCTGCTGCATAGCAGTCCACGTCATCCTACCAACATCTGGTCTAGTTCCTTCAAACCGAGACTCCAAATACGAGGCACGAAGTTGATCCAATCTTTTCTGTCCCCCCCGGTTTTTGAACCTGGGAGTCCGAAGGGCCCGTCTTGGACCCCGGTGTCAGAGTGCCGGAAGATCGTCCCTGGTCAGGATTTCATCTTTACCGGCAATCGAGACTTCCAGGGCGGCAGGCAGTGTTGGCTCCAGGCAAAGCATGTCTTCCTTCTTCCTGCAGGTCTCTGTCATGCTGTCGATGTTCTTGTTACTACGATAATTGCGATCACTGCCGCAACGACTGCTGCTGATGCAATTTCTGGACCACATTACGCTACAGGCACGGTGACGATGACGACGACTTTTTGTTACTACTGGCGGTGGCGACGACATTGACGGAATCGTTTTGCTCGTCTTATCCTGCTGCCACTGCTGGTTCTACCCCTGCTGTTTCAGGTGTCACAGTAAATAGCTGTTGACCTAGTTCTGGTCTTTACATCTTATGGTCGATTTCTTAATGGCTCTGGCCCACATTGTTGGCATGCAGATTGCTATGTCTGTACTACGCTGATTTTCGGGCTTGGTGTTCAAGCAAGCGAGGTTATTTGTTTCTTGCATTCGTCTGGCGGTGCTCCACTGTTCTATGCATGATTATCCTCATGATTACACCGCTGCAGCGGTGCTTATCAAGCATCCTGCCGCCGCCGCCACCGCCACTGCCACCGCCACCACCGCCACCACTACCACCGCCGCCGCCACGCCAGCAGCAGCAGCACCACCCAGCGGCACCAGCAGCACCGGCTGCAGCAGCAGCAGCACCGCCGCCACCACCGCCAGCACTGCAAAATGCTTCTCCAAGGTTTCAGAAGAACTAGACTAGCTAGACTTATGTTTTGGGGTACATTCTACTAAACTCGAGGAGGGAGGACTGAGGAAATTCTTTTACTCGTCAGGCCCTTATACATTGCATTCTAACAGCTTAAAGTTTGGTTGGTGGTTTAGGTCTGGCGCTGTAGGGGTTTCTACTAAAGGGGCTTCGGGAAGCCAGCAGTTTGGCTGAAGAAAAGAACACATTAGCAGTGTTTGCAAGCATGAAGTGTGGCAAATAGCATGAATCGTTGCCTTGAGCGTTCTTCATTCTCAAGCGCCGTTTTCCCTCCGCCCACGTAGTCCACAGGATCCCCCACCATTATCTTCATCCTCACCATCGTCCTCCTGATCATAACCATCACCATCACCATGCCATCGTTGGCTTATGCAGTGATGCTAACTTGCTGTTTGTTGCTCCCACGACCCACCCCGACTCCGGATGTCTGCCTGGGCCCCCACGATTGTGTCCTGAGCAACAACCTGTAATCACCCTGGACCTACCGAACCGCTCTGTCGCTGGCCAGCACGACGGCACCAGCTCAGCGCCAGTGGCGAAGCCCCGCCCCCCAGCGGTGAAGATGCTGTCGAAGGGCACAGGCCGAGATGCAAGTCCACCAGCCATCATCAGCTCGGCATTGCAGGTTTTCCGTGAAGGGATTTGGAGCTTCCATTCGGGAACAGCCCGAAACCCTGTCATGAATATGAGCCAGTCCTGAGATGCACTCAATAGTCAGGTTCTGGGGCTAATCATGACAGGCCATGACCATGCGAGCATGCAGCCTGTCTGGTGGCTCCGGAGCTAGATATCTTTCTGCACAAAGGGCGTGAGATGGGCAGAGTACACTCAGTCGCCCCGCCTGCAGCGCACCACTGCGATTTTCAGATGTGGATATTGCTCCTGGTATTTACCACATCGCAGTCAGAAGCGAATTAAATGGCTGATTGGTTGTTCCTCCCTCGCACCGATTGATAAACTGGTCCGGAAAAAGCAGACGCCTTCCCAGTTCTGGCCTCGAGGCTTTCAGTTGTAGCTTTGGCCCAGGCTTAACTCGAACTGCATTTTACCCGGACTTACATCCGATACCTCGCATTGCCTGAACTCGAAGAAGGCTGCAGTCTTTGGCTTACAGGTCCTCTGGCAGGCAGTCGCCGGAAGCTTGAGCAATCGGTGGAGACTTGTCTGCAATGGTCCCATGGCACGACGAGCCAGAGCAAAGACCTGTACACACATCTAGGTGATAAATGCAGAACAGATACACCGAAAGCACCTAGATCAGACCGGTGCAGACAGATGGATACGACAAGCAAGCAAGTGCGAACATACCTGCATGTGTGTGTGTGTGGGAGAGATTATGTATGCAGACCTATGCAGGCATGTCATTACACATCCGTGCATCTATGCATCTGTGCATTTGTTGCAGGTGGGTTGCTATTGTGAGGGCCTGGATAAGGCCTTGAAGCCTCGCTAAAGTCGATCCACTCAGCGTCACAGTAGACCGACGTGGATGCCCGGGATGAGCCGGCCAACCCCATGCCCGAGAACCTTCTGGCCCGACCCGAGGAGTACTGGCGATCGCTGGGTCGTCACGACACCATGGAGGATGCTTCGCAAATTTCCACAGTCCATGATGCCATGACTAGCGTCAGGAGGTTTGAGGATCCCAGCTTGAAGATGCAGGCTTTGCCCATCCAGCTTTGTGCAAGCTTCAACCAAAGGCTTATTCGCAAACGCATAGGACGGGTATATGATGATCTGTGCCAGGACGCTTTTGTGGATGCGGCCATCACGAGGCACGGAGAATCAAGCCATTCTTTTGGTTTGTGTAGGCAGGGGTGAGGCTGCAATCGGTCAATGATGGAGTCGCTCTCAATGGGCATCCATGAACGTCGCAGGGTGATGCAAAAGCCACGTCCGCAGAGCGCCATCGCTCTGAGCCCGGCATGTGCGCATGGGTAAGCTTGGAGGCGTCTCTTTGAACACGGAGTGACACCAAGGCCACCAGGCGCCCGACACCGCGGCCCTCGAAAAGGCCTGGCCCGATGGGCGGACGGGCGCGGCCGAAGTGTGCGGTTTGCTGTTTGGAGGCCCGAGAAGGCATCGCCTTGGGCAGCATGGCAGAAGGTGCAGCCCGAGGACTGCGATTGGGAGCTGTGTGCAATCGGGTAGAAAACTGCGGACGTAAAGAGAAGCCGAGATGCCTTGCTGCGTTGAATCTTACCATTCACTTAGCCCCATGATTTAAGCAACTCGTCTGCGATCGCGTCGGGCGGAAACCGTGTTATTGGAACGGACAGCGCCATCCGATGCTCCAGCAGTCGAGTGGGCTAGATCACCGCCAGGAAGCGACCCTGTCGGTGCAGCTGCCTGCTTTGCTTTTGTCTCACCGGTTGTCCTAGCCAGCGGTTTGAGTTCGGAACTGCATCCCGTTCCGCAGGGTCTCGGGGTATGTGCCATCCTCGGCCTTGCTTTTTTGGGTGCAGACAAGGAGGGCCAAGAGAGGTCCAAAGGCGCTTCTCGCTTCAGGCCGCTGCCCACGTCGGCAGGGGCGGTCAACGAAGATCGCGACAACGGGGAAATCAGGGCTGGCCACTGCCATCCACTGCCTTTCCACGCGACATGAGCCCCAGAGAACCGGAGTGCATCGGACAGTTCTTTGCCAGGCTGTGAGCACGGCGACGCCACTGCCGGAGGCATGGCACTTGTGGGGTGAGGGGTACCGGGTGTATGTGGGCAGCCTTAGTGTGTTTTTGCATTTTCAGGCTGCGCATGGGAGCTTGCGTAGCAAGAACAGTTAGAACTGTTCATGATCCTTGTACGGTGAGATGATGTAGCCGAGGCTTGCACCATGAAGAGCCAAGTGCAACGCGTTCAAACTTCAAACTTAGAGTTTCGAGGTTATCCACGGCCACAATCGAAACCTTAAAATGTTGAAGTCGCATCCACGGAAAATCTACTACATTGACTTTTAGATACGAGCTGAAACCTTTCTCTGCTACCAGCCAAATTGATGGAACACACCTCGTGCAAGTTAGGACTGCGCGATATGAGGAAGACAGAGTGTCCACGACAAAAAGACAGAGAGCCTTAGCCAGAGAAATTCAGATCGCAGCCAGTGGAGTGGCGGCCAGTGAAGTTGTAGCGAAGGTTGGGGGCAAAGGGAGGCACGAAACTATGTTTCAGACTCCACAGAGCTAGGAGCTCAAGCCAGAGCTCTTCAGCCGTTTGCCGCTGGCTCATGGAACGTTGGAATTTGTGGCTCTGAGGGTCGAGGACTAGGCAGGGTTAGATGACATCAGGATCAGCAGGGTTTTGTATGGTCAAGTCGCCCCACTCAGATGTTGTTCGGTGACGCAGTGCTGCTACAGTAGATTTCCCAGCTTGAGAAGCAGCCGCCGCAGTGCATTGGATGCTGTGAGATGTGCCCATGCGTGCACAAGCAGTGCATGGGGAGACCCCGTCAGCTTGCTATGCAGGAACACCTTGCCTCGGTGTGCCATCAGGGAGTCCTTGTGTCCTTGTGCGTGCTAGGCATTAGGTCTGTGTTCCGATGTGATTCTCTGAGGTCTCGGTCCACACCCTCGCTTTCATCCGGCCCGATGTGAAGGCTGCGCAGAGAGCAGGAGACGTCTCCTAAATGCAGAGGGGAGGAGCGGAACTTACGAGAAGTGAGCCATGGAATGTCATGGATAACTCCTTGCAGAGACCTCGACTTATTGCCCGGCCTCTGCACTCGGAATTTCCGTTGCCAGTCAGCCGAGGGAGCCTTGACCACACGAGACCACCTTACTTCTGCCAGAGCTCAGGGAAGGTTCGGCACCAAAGGCACGAGGGCCCAAGCGACTGGTCAAGGCTCCCGTCGCGTATGCGATCATGATGCCACGCGTTTGATCCCTGCTGAATGACAATGCCGTAGATATCCGTAGGTCAGCTGCGGGCGGCCCGGTTTCGCGAACGAGAGAGAGAGAGAGAGAGAAGTAGGTAGATCTTGGTTCAAGCCTTCCATAGACGGTGTGACGAGACGGTGTGAAACCAGCAGTTCTATGTAACCCCCAGGACGCAAGTCTTGAGTTTGAGAGGGAGAAAGCTGCACCGCGAAGCTTTTGCCTGGAGCTGTCTATGACCTAAGTGCTTTAGAGGGAGGCCAGGTCTCAAATCTGCCGTCGATACTCGTCGAAAAGCCGTGAGCTCTCAAGTCCTGGCCTCCCGATTGCGTAGCTGTGATGGTGAGATAGTCTTAGTGCCTCCTAGCTTTACAGGTCGTTAGTGAAAGAGTGTCAGACCTGGCTGCTGTCGTGCAAACCTCCTCCAGCTAGAAGCTGCAGACAGAGTGTCGCCACAAATTGTGTGTTTTTGCTGGAAGTCCGAACACTTCAAGCATGCGATGCTTGGCTCTGTCCGGTCTGACACTGCCGTCGTCGGTTGGGCGACCTGTGGCCATTGCTCTGAACATTCAGAGAAACGGGTTTTTGGTGCGCAGACGCAGAGTTCGGACAGCACTGCTTGCGAAGGGATCCTAGGCCGGGAACCTACCGGTGCAGGGTGTTCGGGCTTAGATTCTGAGAAACTGTTATAGGGTCGCTTGTCAAGTGGCACCCCGAAATCTTGAATCTTAAACACCACCTGGAGCCAGCCCTTACGTTCCACGTAGACTTTGAGGGTGCTCTAGATGGGCAATGCCTTTTTGGCCACTGGATGCCTCCCTGTGTGCCCTTTGCAGCAAGCCGGGTCGGAGCGGACGATAAGAGCCACGGGCGACAGAGGAAGAGCCACGTGCAGCAAGGCAGCGAGAGCTGGTCATGTGTCTTGCATAAAGCACGATTTGTTTTGTTGTGATCCAATGAGCTGGAAGCCTTCGGTGTCGCCATGTGGTTCAATCCCGACCCCACCTTGTCGTGCAGCGGGGGCATTTTCTCAACCGATCCTTCTAACTCGGATGGCTCTGGCAACCAGCAGAGTATGATATACAGCACCGTCACATGGTAGTATTCTAGTCATTGGATAGTAGTATTAGCTATGCGAGAAGGAATTGTCTGAAGAGTGCAGGTGCAAGGAAACTCCTGGTCGTTGCAGCCATCTGCGGATTTTCCGCGAAGCCTTGCCAAAGGCAACATCGCTGTGCAGAGCACGGCCCGGCTGATCCGATGACCCGAGCAGGAGCCCGCCCGTCCTAGGTTTTGATATTGAATCCCGCGAAAGAGAACCCGAGCCCTTGAGAGAAACGTCGGATGGGCCGGGCCTGGCTGCGCTTCATGATGCGCATGCTCATCCTTCCTAGCACGGTCACAAAGACAACCCACGATTGGCGGTGTGGCCCCGTCGCTTCAAAATGTCTCAAAACACGGCAGGCGAACTCAGCCGTTCAGTCCCTCAGGCGTCAGACCGGGGAAGGGTGCTGAGTCCGACATTAATTCGCGACTCGATTGCGAATGCGTGGCGCAGCATTCGCTGATCCACCGGCTGCAGCAGTTTCTGCTTCAGGTCATGGCATGGCTGTGGTGGGCACCACACGACCTGCCGTGGACACGGGAAGCATAGACTTTCCCTTCACACTCCCATGTCTTTTAGTGCCTTCTTGTCGTGCATTCTCCGTGGCTCTCTGCTTTGGCGCTTCGTGCTGAGCACGGACAGTGGCTACTTTGAAGCCTGCGCTGGCGTCCGCTTCCGCGCGCACGGAGCGAGGCCTCACATGCCGATGCTGCGGGCTCCGAGCTTCTCGACACGAGCAATTCATCGACCCCCTTTTGCTCGGATGGTCAGGGTGTGCCGATCTGGGCGAAGGATCGATTTCACCAGGATTTTTGCTGTCCGCACGATGCCGAATGGTGCGCCGGCTGTGGCCGGGCCACCGTCGGAGGAGACTGGCAGTGGTTTGGGAAGCAGGGGTTTGGCCAAGGCCATGGCGTCAGGGGATGCGGCCTGCAAGAAGCTCTTCGTGGGTCAAGTAGGAACTATGCCTGGTTCCCCCTGTTCCTGTTGGAGTACAGTGCTGTAGATTGCAACAGCAAGGAGATTGGTGCGCCGAGTGCCTCGACGGCTTCGCTCAAAACGAAGATGGTGTGTGCCAGCCGTGTGGGACGACGAAAAGACAATAAGGATCCAGACAGCCAAGCATGCAGGCCAGCCAAACACGCGCAGCATCACAGCAAGCTGATTCCCTGAAAGGTATGGACTTGCCGGCCTGGTCTGATCCCGAGGGCACGAACTGCTTCGCGCTGGAGCAGTCCAAGTGCAGCGACGATCGCCAGGGCCTCAGACTTCATGGAGCAGACCAGAACATCAGCACCACTGAAAGGATGCGGGATGCAGGCGTAGTTGCCACAACTGTTAAGATGCCACGCACGCCCGTGATTCGTCCCGAGTGGCATGCACGTCATGGGCGAAGCTGAAGGCTTCCATGGCCTCTCAAGCAACGTCGCCTGCTGCAAGTGTCGTGGTGGCGGCCTGAAATCGCCCACGCCCTTTCGTTACTACGTGGAGCCCCTGGTGTCCGGCTCAGGCGCACTGTCGGTACGTGTGCTAGGGCAATTACCAGAACCCTGTTCCGGCCCTGTTCCTGCTGTAGGCCTGGTGAGGGGCTTTCCTCTGCCGCGGACGGAGCCTCTCGGTTGCTAAAGTTGGGGCAGAGGTCCTTCGCACTGCGCGCGTGTGAGAGGTCCAGCTACTCGGTCTGGAAGGTGGTGGAAGATCGTGCGGACCAGCAAGGTTGCTTCACTTGGACAGTGTCGAGCCAAATGCAGGCAAAGCACTCAGTGTGGCCTCTTTGCCACGTTTAGAGACGGCTGCAATTTCCTGGCCCCCTGCGGCTTGCCAAAAGCAGACGACTGCGTGCAAGATCGCCAACTGCAGCACGGAACACACTTGTTTGGTCGTTCGGCCGCAAAGGCGACACAAAGTCTCAAGGCCCATGAGCCTTTGGGGAAGAAGAGAAACGACGAAGAAGACCATTCATACGCATCCCATCTGGTTGTACCAGGGTGTCTACTGTCCCAAGGGCCGGGCGGTCGATCCTTCCACGGGAGAGCAGGTGGGCTTCACCTACCAAAAAGCCGGCCTGACGGCTGAAGGGTCTTTCTACTTGCAGCCCGCAGAGGCAGACCCTGACCATCGCTGCAAGAACGGCACCTTGGTGCTCATTCGCCCTAACCAGTCCTGGGACTTTGACAACTCCACCTCCCAGGTCCTTGAGCTCCACGGCGAGAAGCTGGCATGCATCGGACTGCCTTCTGTGAGCGGCAGCGTGGTCGATCAGGTCTTTACTTGGGGCGAAATGGTTTGGCAGATGAGATTCCTTGGCGAGGAGGAGAAACTTCGCACCAGTCTCACTCTCGAGAGCCCCAGCTGCGGCCTCGAAGGTCTCAACCTCACCGTGGACGACGCAGAAACGGAGCTGAGCAGTGCGGAGGCGATGCTCATCGATGACCCGAGCACTTCGACCCCGAACGACTACAGCCTGCACCCCTGCGAGTGCTTCCCGGAGTCCTGGGGCAGCTCGCGTGCACAGCGCAGGGTGCAGAACTTCAGAACCGTCAGGGGGGTCGGCACTTAGAGAAGTGATTAGTGCGGTAGCTCCGGGCAGCAGGGCTTGACGAAGTTGTAACCAAATTTGGTGAACTGTTGGAAGCACCTTCTCCATGTGGCTTGTTTCCTCGAGACAGTTGCTTCTTGAAGCTTGAGCGATGTTGTTTGCATTATTTCGAGCTCGTCTAAAGCCGGTCCTGTCGTCTTCTCATGTCACGTTGGGATGGCATTTAACCCCTGGCTCCTAAAGCTGAACCTCGATCACTCGTGCGATTGCGGACTGCTGCTGCTTCAGAGTTGGCTGACCTCGCTCTGCAAAGCTTCAGGAGGTGTCGTCAGCCGGAACCTTAACGTTTATGCCATACGTCATAAAACATGATTCCGCCAAAGACTTCCATTCGACAACCTCTCCCGAGCAGTGAAGGTGCGCATGCATGAGCACACGGCCCGTCAGATACGCTCAGGTCCGCTTGATCAGAGGAAGCATTCTGCTTCATGGAGCGTTTCACTTTGCATGACCTTAACACATTTCAGCTTGCGGTGTAAAAGCAGGGTTTGCGCTGCCAGTGCGTTCTTCGCACTGGTAGCGGAGCTGCCTGGTTAGCTCCGAGCCATGGCTGTGAACGGTGGCTCTCGCGACTACTGGAGAGATGATGAAATAGTGGTGGACCGCGATGGGATTCCCCATTTCACAGGGGCGGCCCCACAGCTGATGCGAGAGTACAGGCGCAGAGTTCTCTTTGCCTTCAACAACCTGGAAGGCAGCGGCGACGATGAAGAGAAAGAGCGGAAGAGCTTGGCCAAGAAGAAGAAGCGTTTCGGGAGGAAGCTCCTGGATGCCTTGCATGGAGAGGCCTTCCGGGCCTGCCAGGACCTGATGTTGGAGGCCGAGAAGCTCCAGGAGCCCGAGGGCTACAAGCTCATCTTTGCCAAGCTCCAGCAGATCGAGAAGGCGGGCGTCATCAAGAAGACCGAGGCCTTCGACCAGTACTTTGACAAGTGCTTCCGGAGGAAGGGGCAGTCGATTGACAGCTATCTTCGCCAAAGGAAGCAGGACTGGAGCGATCTACAGGATGTCGCCGAGGGAGTGACCATGAGCGAGGAATTGCAAACCTACTTCCTGCTGAAGAACATCGGCCTCAGCCGGGAGGATAAGAGGCAGATCTTGCTCGCCAACCAGAGCGCCTACACCATGGAGGGCGTCGAGAAGGCACTTCGTGTCAGCTTTTTCGACGTGCATGAAAGAGAGAAGCGCGAGTGGCAAGGCAATGCAAAGCCCAAGGGCGGCGGAAAAGGTTTTGGACGGCGCCACTTCGCCCACCCCGTCGAGGACGAGCCCGAGGAGTACTTCGCCGAGCCCGGCCTTGACGACTACGACGACGGCGGCCAGCAGGACTATGCCCACGTTGTCGTGGACGAGAGTGCGGAGGCGGAAGCCGAGGTCTCCGATGCCGGGGCCAGTGGTGACGAGGAGGTGTTCGAAGCCTAAGCCAGCTACAAGGACAGCCGGCAGAAACTTAAGGACCTTCAGCGTTCCCGAGGTTTTCTTCGACCACGGGAAGGCAGCAGCGGCATGAGCGAGGAAAAGAAGCAGGCCATTGCCCGAGAAAAGGCCCGCAGCCGTTGCGCAGCGTGTGGTCGTTTGGGACATTGGGCAGGGGACAGCGCCTGCCAGAAAGGGAGCGCAGGAGGCAAGAAAGGTTCCAAGAAGGGTCGTGGAGCAGACCGCGGCCAAGGCAAATCAAAGGGCGCCGGGAAAGCCTATGCCGTCTTTCAGGAGCCCCGCTTCTTTAGCCTGGAGAGCCTCGATGACGATGCCGACGGCTTCTGCAACATGGTCGCCCCCGACCTCGAGGAGGACACCGAGAAAGGGAAGATGGAGCAGGACAGCGGGTACACCGAGACCGACGACAAGCGGAAGATAAGAGATAGCCCCGGCTCCTCGAGCAGTGGCTGGGAAGAAGTGTGCCCACCTCCTTTTCCGAGCGGTGGCGATGGAGGCGGCTACGGGCGGCTGCCGCCCGACCTTTTGCCAGTGACGGTCCCCGACCACAGCCCGAAGAAGGACAGTCAGGAGCTGGTGGTCACGGTGCCCCGGGACAAGATCGAGGTGAAGAACGTGACCAGCTACCGGGACGTGATCCCCAAGAGCATTGCCCAGCTTCGGCTTCGAGAGCTGCAGTCCGACTGTGACCGATGGCAAGTGCAATCCGCCGGCAACAAGGCCGTGCTTCAGCGGCTGTTGCGCCTTTACCGTGGCGAGCCCGTGCTCAAGAGAGGCTGCACCACCCGATATGTTCAGCACGCGAGCTCACGGCCAAGATTGCGGAGGAGACTCCGAGCAGCAGCGGCACGGCGGCCCCAGTCACGAAGGCCAGGGCGAGGACCACGGCGATTTCGGACACGACCTCTGGAGTTGGGAGTTGCATATTTCGAAGTTACGGAAAGGAGGGCCCAACGACCTATCCGAGGACAGTGGCGGAGAAGATGGTCGATCCGCGGACTGGCCTGGAGATTCCGCCTAATTTCTCGGGCCCCAAGAGCTGTCGATTTGCCTACAACGTGGACGAAGGTCTGGCGAAGCACGCCCAGGCCCGAGCACGACAGCCGTGAGGCCGAGACGCGGGAGTTTTCACCTTCTTTGCCCGAGCTTGACTATGGCAACGGCAAGGGAGCAGCATGGTTCTGGAATTCAGGGACCGATGGTGAGCCCAACACCCTCGACAAAGACACCGCGCACTGTTTTCAGAATTTGTTTGAGAATTCGTTTTGCAACATGGCCGGCTCCAAGACGGGGCGGCGCAACCTCGATGAGGAAGAGGGGCAGGTGAATGAGGCCAAGGTCGCGCTGTTGGATACGGCATGCACTTCGTGCTTGCATTCAAGGAGCTGGAGGGAAATGTACTCACAGACCTTGCCAACAGGAACCAGGTGCGAGGAGACCGCGACCCGGAAGAGCTTCCACTTTGCCAACGGAGCCAGCACGAACGACAAGCTGGTGGTCTGGAGAGTGCCGATATACCTCGGCGGCTTGGCTGGAGAGGTTTTCTCGGCCGAAGTGAATCAAGGCAGCACCCCTTTGTTGCTGTCGATCCCGGCCCTGGACGCCCTGGACGCAGTGATGCACATGAAGGCCCGCCACGTGGAGCTCAAGGCCCTTCAGCTTGACGTGGAGATGCTCGTCACCAGGACCGGGCACTTAGCAGTGGAAGTCGCTTATAACCCCGAGCTCCCGAAACCCAAGGCAAGAACAGACAGCGCTGGCCCACCGAGAGCGCTATCTGAAGTTGCGGACCTCATGGTCTACTTTGCCGAGGAAGCCGAGTACCCGCTTCTTTGTCAACTGGCTGCACCCGACCCAAGTGCCTTTGCGACGGTGGCCGTCCAGAAGCGGGTGCCTATGCTCGGCCCACGGGGAGTTCGCCCCGGTGATGTTCTCAGAGAGCTGCCTGCCCGAAGGGCCCAGGAACTGCAGAGGAACGCCGGCCGAGCACGACGGCGAGACCAGAGGACCTGGGCAGCGGTGAGAAGGAGCTATTCTTTGGCAGAGCAGTTCTGCACCAATGGCTTCCGGGACTCGGTCATCTACGAGCCCTTTGCCGAAACCTTGGCCCTGACAGTTCTGGCGGCCGAGGACCATGGATGGACCTGCACCCAGCCAAGCTACAACCTGGACGGTTATGATGTGACGTCGGTGCCCAGCAAGGAGCTCCTTTCGAATGTCCTGGAGAAGCACCGGCCCTACCTCGTGGCGATCCTTCCTTCCAGCCGCCTCTGGGGGCTCTTAGAGGAGATCGGCGGTGAAGTTTCAGCCGAGACGGGTGCCCAACAAAGAGGCACCAAGGTCCTACAGCTGATTCGTTGGATCTGCCGTGAACAAACCAAAGCCGGGAGATATTACTTGATCTCCGGCCCGGTCAGCTCCAAGGCCTGGCGTTTTCGAGGAATTTTGCAGAAGGCGGCGGAGATGGGTGCCGATATGGTGCCAAAGAGCGCAGTCGCACCGGCTGGTTCAGCAACGCCGAGGCCCTGCTGAATCGAGTGGCCAAGCGCTGTTGGTGCCCGCGAAAGGCGCACGCCCAGGAGAAGGGGACAGGCCCTGCGCGACGGTCCCTTCCAAAGAAGCTTGGCCGAGAGATATGCCAAAGGCCTTTTGGACACCATGCGGCTGGACTATGCCGTGGCCATGTCTTACCAGGAGGGTGCCTTTTGGACGGACGCGGCCTACCCCGTGGACATGGAGCTTGACGAGGACGAGGCCGACGAGGACTTCGAGGAGGTGTGGGAAGATGAATGGAGATTGGAGCCTGATGGGCGCATGGTTCGGATACACCGGGCCAGAGGAGGAAACTTCGCGTGCCCCTCTCCTCGACAGCCCCGCCTTGTCGTTTTCAGGACATCCTGGGGAGGCGGCGCGCAAGGATGCTGCTAGCAGATGGGACGCGCCGAGAGCACGAAGATGACTGGCACCAAGCCTCGTGGGACCCGAGCGGCGTGGTCAATGGACTTCACCTGGACCGGAGAAACGGAGTTTCAGTTGGCTGGTTCTCCCCTGGGCCCTTCTAATGGCGGCGCGGACCCCGGAGAAGACAGCACACAGAGACCACAACCACCACCAGATCAGGGGTCCAATGTGGGCGAGTCAGCGATGCCTTTTGACTCCGCCGCCTACGAGCCCAGCGAAGACTATGAGCCAAGCGTACCAGATCCTGATGCACCACAAGTTCCTTTACCGCCCGGCTATGGTGAGCAGAGCTTAGTTGAGATTTCAGCGGACGCCGGAGAAGGCACACAGAGACAACAACCACCACCAGATCAGAGGGTCCTTCGTCGCAGACAGAGAACTAGGCAGCTGCAGCGTGGCTTCTGGTCTGAGTCGTCCCACGAAGAGACCGTACAGTTGCTCGAGGGGACCCTTGACTACATCCAGCAGGAGGGCACAGAGGGCTGGAACAAGATCAATCTCGACAGCGACCTGGGGAAGGCGTGGGCCTCCTTGGAGAGCGCCAGTGCCGATGTGACCTTGATCCTTTGCTCCACTAGTGCCCGGCGACTTAAGAAACCACAACCACATGCTGGTCCCCATGAAGTTCCTTTGCGGAAGTCTTTCGTACTACTTGGTGGTGGCACGGCCCTGACCACGGACTGGGAGCAATGGTACTCGATGTCACCCTCAGCACAGATCAGGCCGATCGTGGCAAGAGGCCGCCGACTCTATGTGGCAGTGTTTGGCAAGGAGGTCGGCGAGGCCGAAGGCGAGCCCGAGCCCGACCGGCTACAACAAAAGGAGCAGGCGAGAGATCGGCAATGGCAAGCTTTACCTCGAGAGCTCAAGCTGGCCATCAAGCGGGTGCACGAGAACCTAGGCCATGCCGGCCAGCCAGCGATGTTGCGAGCATTGCGCATCGCTCGCGCGTCTGAAACGGCTATAAAAGCATGTCGTTTGTTTCGATGTCCCGAGTGCCCTCGACTCGCAGAGCCAAAGCATCCGAGACCATCCAAATTGCCGGTTGCTAGCGAATTTAACGTGATGATCGGCCTCGACGTCTTGACTGAGAAGGACTCTGCGGGGTAAAGCTGGTCATGGCTTAACATCCTGTGCCAGGGCACAGGCTTCCAGGTTTGCATGCTCCTGGGCGACACGCATGCCAACCCGACTGGAGCAGCAGTACTAGAAGCGCTTGGGAACGGATGGCTTTCCTGGGCTGGCTACCCCGAGCGGGGGATCATCACGGACCGCGGCAAGTACTTCTTGTCAGTGGTCTCAGAAGACTTAGCCGGCCATGGCTGTCATGTGGAACCTGCGGCTAGAGCAGCACCTTGGCAGCTGGGGCAAGTCGAGAGGCACGGTGGCATCAGCCGCCTGGGCGCAGCAAGTTGCGGGAGTCTCGGAGGTGCGGCTCCTCACGGCGGCGGTCAACCAGAGCAAGAATTCGTTGACAAGAAAAGGAGGTTTCTCCCCCAGTCAATGGGTTTTAGGGCGTGACCTTCGCCTTCCCGCCGACCTCGCCGACGACGCGGAGGTGGAGCGCATCGGTGCCCAAGCTTTGGCGGCCACTCCTGGGACAGCCTTCTTTAGAAAAGCTCAGTTGCGACAAGCTGCTCGAGAAGCCTTTGCCAGAGCAGCGAACGACGAGGCCCTACGACGAGCCGAGCTGACACAGGTCAGGCCCTCACGTGGGCCGTTCCCCGTCGGCACCTACGTCTTCTACTACGACGCTGCCGACAAGGAGCCTGGACCGCACTGCTGGCGAGGTGTGGCCCGAGTCGTCGGACGGGAGGGCAGCACCACAGTCTGGGTGTCACACCGTGGCATCCTTCTGGCAGTTTGCCCAGAGCACCTAGCCAAGGCCAACGAGCAGGAGGTGAACCAATGGCTGGCGGTTGGTGACGAGACGGTGCTGATGGACACAGTTCCCGCCTCCGGCGGCAGCGGCTTCATAGACTTGCGGAAGGCCCCTCGACCACCCGAGCCGGACAGCGACAACGCGCAGCAGCAGGTCGAGGGAGAGCAGCAGTTCGCCGAGGACGCCCCGGTCGATCAGGAGCCAGCTGTGGTTTCAAGTGGGCAGTCCTCTTCCAACATCAGCCGGGAGAGGGCCGAGAGCGAGAGGGACGCAAGGAGAGCCGTTCGCTCAAGTGAGTTTTTCGTCCAGCAAGAAGCCAAGCGCAGAAGACGACAGGAACAAAGCCGAGCAAGTGCGAGCCAAGAGCCCGCAGTCGTGCCGGCGCAGGACATCCCCGTCGACCCGCACGGCATGGGCGACCCCGACCTCAACGAGTTCCAGGCCGACTATGATCCCGACGAACATGACTACCGCCAAGCGGTTCCGAGGAGACAGCTGAGTCCAATAGTGGAGGACCCCGCGGCCGAGGCACAAGAAAGAGAAGCCAAACGGCTTCGTGTCATGAGTGGCGAGCGCGCAGCGAGCTATGTGGGAGCGAGTTGCAATGCCTACCTGGCCGCGAACCAGCCAGGCTACCTCAAGGACAAGGTCTTCGAGCACTACGACACCTACGCCAAGGCCTACGGGATCTTGGGGGTAAGCAAGGGCGACCTGATGTTTGGCTTTAAGCGGAACGTCTTTGAGGATCGGTACTATGCCCTCGCCGGAGCTCAGGAAGAAGCAGCGACCATGAAGAAGAAGGGGCGGAAGGAGATCAAGCTACCCGAGCTCAGCGAGGAACAGAAGAAGTTGTTCACTGAGGCAGGCGGCTCAGATGAGAAAGAATGGAATGCCTGGAAATCCAAGGAAGCTTGTGAAGTCCTTGGCCCCACCGAGAGCGAAAGGATCCGTCGCAGCAAGCCCGACCTCATCATCCCGACGCGCTGGGTGAGAACAAACAAGAATGGTGCCCCTTTCCTGGCCAAGTCGAGGCTTGTTGTGCAAGGGTTCAAGGACAAGGCTTTGGGTTTTTACAGAAGAGACGCCCCGACGGCGAGCGCAACGGCTGAAAGCATTTGCCTCGCCATCTGCGCCCACAAGCGTTTCTTGCTGTTCGCGAAGGACATTAAGAATGCCTACTTCTCGGGCAAAAGTGTGGGCCGGGAGATTTACTTGGAGCAGCCTCGCGGCGGACTTCCCGGTCTACAGCCGCGAGAGCTTTTGAAAGCGAAGAAGGCCATCTATGGCTTTGCTGAGGCGGCAAGGCTGTTTTGGCTGGCTTTGCGCGATCATCTCCTTTCTGATGGTTGGGAGGAGAGCAAGCTAGAGCCAGCTTTGTTTTACCTTCGGAAGCAAGGAGCCTTGATGGGCATACTTGTTACTCACGTGGATGACATCGAGGGCGGGGTACACCCAAAGATGCTGGAGGCAGCCTTCGAGAAGTCCAGCCAAGCGCTGGAGTTCGCAACCAACCACGTGAAGGACTTCATCTTCCGCGGCAGGGAGGTGAAGCAAACCGCGGAGGGTCACATCGACGTGAGTATGCGCAACTACGCCTTGAGCATGAAGTGTTTGCAGGTGCCGCCTGAGCGGAGGAAGCAGCTGGAGGCGGAACTTGAGCCCGAGGAACTAGAAAGGCTGCAGAGCGCAGCTGGGGAGCTAGGGTGGCTCACGAGGCAGTTGCGCTGCGACCTGGCCTACGAGAACGGCGTGATCCAGAGATGCAAGACCGATGCAGTGGTTGCAGACCTGGTGCGGCTGAAGCAGTACGTGGGACAAGCCCGGCGAGGAGCTGACTTCAGGCAGCGCTATTGGAGCGACGTCAACCTGGAGACGGCTGTGGTCATTCCGGTACAGGTCGGTCGGTGGCTACTTCATCCTGGTGGCCAACGCCGAGATCCTGGAGGGAAAGGAGGCCAGGGCCAACATCATCGGCTACCACTCCTCCCAAACGAAGCGAGTCTGCAGGAGCACTTTGGCAGCAGAGGCAAGCCATCTGGCAGAGGCTGTGGAGGCTGGTGATTGGGCGATTGTTTCGCTCGAAGAGGCCCTCACCGGGCAAGTGGACCTGAAGAACTGGGACAAGCTCATCGAGCGGAGGTCCCGGGCCTACGTCACGGATGCTAGATCCGTCTACGACTACCTGGCCAAGGACTCCACGAGCACCAGCAGCGACAAGCGCATGGCGATAGAGGGGGCTTTGTTACGGGAGACAGTTCGCAAGGACAACGCCCACGTCAAGTGGATCGATGGTCAACAGAACATAGCGAACGTCTTGACCAAGGCCAATGCTGAGAAGGAGACCCTGAAGGAGTTCTTGAGGACAGGGCGCATGAGCCTCGTCCAGACTGAGGCCAATCAGCGGCTCAAAGAGCGGAAGCGAGAAGAAAGACAAAGGCGAAAAGCCAAGCAGGAGGTGCTCGACAGCAAGACTGACGAGAAGCATGCGAGACGCGATGCCGCCATCAAAGAGGCACAGGAGCTTGAGGGTGACAACGAAACATAAAATACACCGGTGTGAGATTCGCCTGGGCATACCGAGCTTCTGAGCAGTTCGTTGTCATTGCAAAGCACTCGCGGCATTCAGCCGGCCCAAGCAGTGAAGGTGCGCATGCATGAGCACACGGCCCGCCAGATACGCTCAGGTCCGCTTGATCAGAGGAAGCATTTTGCTTCATGGAGCGTTTCACTTTGCATGACCTTAACACATTTCAGCTTGCGGTGTAAAAGCAGGGTTTGCGCTGCCAGTGCGTTCTTCGCAATTATGCTCAGGCTGTTGTTGAGGTTTCGGGGGTTAGTGGCAGTCCCCGCAAAATCCGCGACTTCACGACTCATCACACGAAAGCCGAGGCATGTCTGCTCCCGTTGCCAGCAAGAGTTTCAAGCAGGTGCCGCCGGGCAGCAACAATGTCTTCTCGCCGCTCGCCGTGCGACTCCTGGCAGGTGGGCCCATGTGCCCACAGGACGATTTGCTGGACATCCAGTATGGCTCTGTGGATGTCACCCAATGCCAGGCGCACTGTGAGATCAAGGCTTGCAGCTTCTTCTGGGCTGGAAGCATCCACGGCGGAAAGCAGTGCAGGCTGTACAAAGCTTGTCAGTTCTTGGTACAAACCGAGAATGCTCAGGGCAGCCTTATGGCGGTGTCACGAACGGAGAAGTTTTGCCAGCGAGCTGATCCCAAGAAGTGCTTCGGTTCCTACTTTCGCCGCAGCTTCCTCGGTGCAGGGACCGAGCCGAGCAAGCCTTTGGCGGTTCCCGGAGGCCGCTGTCCCTACGAGGACTTGGCGAGCCAGTGCGACTGGCAGCTGATCCTCGGTGGCCCCGTGCAGGTGCCTCGCACCTCATACCGTGTCCATGTCTGTGCTGTCGTCGATCTCACTTCCGGGCGTCGCGGGTCGATGGTTCTCGATAATACCCCGATAGCATCCGATAGCCCGGTGCACGACTGCTACCGTTGCGACTATGCAGTTGTGGACGCGGGCGACATGGGCTGGCAGCAGAAGCGGCCTTTGCCCAAGACCTTCCTTTCCGGCCAGCAGCTACGCATTGCCTGCTGGTCCGCGCACTACGCGCCGACCACGGCAGCCAGCATCCCCGGCACGGCACCGGACACCTACACGGTGTCTTGTGCTGGGGGGAGCTGGTTTGGCCCCAGCGGTGGAGCTCTGGAGGAATTTGCCTGCAGCCCTTGTTTGCAATTGGTACAGCCGGGCTATGCCACCCACCAGTCGCAGCACCAGCAAGAGCTTTACTTCAGCCCCAGCGTGAAGATGCAGGTGATTGTCGACGGAGGACAGCAAGCGGCACTTTCTCGCCCTTCCGGTCATTCGTCGCCGGTGACTGTTGCTCCCGAGGGATGCCTTTATTATTACATAGATGCAACATCGGTTGCCGGCTGCCAGCTGGATCGCTTGACCTCGGTTAAGCAGTATACAGACCAGCGGAATAATGAACAATGCGCAATCATAGGCATGCCTGGATCATCCTACCTGTGCATAGGTTCGGAAGGTTCGCTTAACAAATCCTCAGTGCCAATTTGCCTATATGCACCTCCCATCGAAGTGAGTAAGATGCGCAGCCCAACAACACATTTGTTCCTCGACGTGGTTCCCGCGGGTAGTTGTCCGACACCGTTGAACTTGGAGGAGGATTATACTGATTATATTCGCAGTGACTGCTCCCAGCCTCCGGCGGAGGACTATACGAGCGAATACCAACGGGGGGGGGTTCGCGGAGGCTGATGTGAGCTTGCTCCAGCTCCGAGGAAGGTCTCGAAGCTGGAAGAGGTGCACGCGGAGGATCTGGCATGAGGGCACATATTTTACCACAGAGAGCCCGAAGACTGCAGATGACACTGCCTTCCGGATAAGAGCTGCAGGGGATGACTCAGGAGGCCCGAGTGGGTGCATTGAGGTCACAGAGATTCCGCATTCCAACGGCTCGCTGGGCCTCACGGCGAACAGTTGCCAGACGCCAATTCCCCAGAAGCAGGCCTTGAACGAGAAGGCACTCCGGGAGAGCATGACGGGGAGCCTTCAGTTTCAGAACAAGGTGCACACCGATTGCAGCTCAGCGGCCAAGGAGTGGCCGCAATGCACGATGAGCAGCCATTGCAACGAGCCCATCAAGAATGGGGCCTTGACCGGAGTGAGCTTAGAAGGCAAGCAGCTGCCTTGCAGCACGACCCCGATTAGCACCAGCGGCGTATACAAGACGGGTTGGATCGACTTGAAGGGTGCGAAGTACGAAGTAACGTGCCCCGAGGGCATGCTGCTGAGCACCTTGGATCACTCCTACAATCCTGCTACGAAGCAGGGCCTTTTCTTCTACAGCTGCGTGCGGGCCACGGCCTTGGGCTCCTGCCAGAATGTCGCCTTCAGCACCGAGGGATTGGAGGTCCAGTGCCCCGAGGAGGCGGCCCTCCAGTCCTTCGTCCTGAAGAAGAGCCCCTTGAACGCCAAGAGTTGAGACACAAACAACAGCACAAAGCCGCAGCAACCATAGAGCAGACTCGCCAGGCTCCTCGGGCAGCTGGAGCATCTCGCCGCGGCCGCAGCCTCGGGCCGCCTTGAGCCTTCAGAGTGGCAAAAGATCCCTCCCCTGCCACCCAGGTGCTGCTACGCGGCCTCGCTGGCCAGGGCCTCGGCCCCATCAGCCGCCAAGACTCTGAGCTTCTGAGAGACTGAGAGCTGTCTGAGAGCTGTCTGAGAGCTGTCTACGGGGGGGCTCGGGGCGCCGGCTTCACTAAACTGAGAACTTGCTTGCAAGTTCGCCGGTTTGGATCTTTTGCGAGTCAAGGTGCTGGGCCTACGCCGGTCACCGCTGAAGGATCCCGATCAGATCGCTGACCGGCTTCAGAGTTGGGAGGGCGTGTATTGCCCAAGTTTGAGGGATGAGAGCGGGAGGCTTCAGTACCTGCAACGCAGCTCCTTCAAGAATCCCCGTGCTAACTTCAGCCAAAGCGTCGACGAGAGCCGAAGCTTGTCCTTCGACCTGACGTTCGGGCAGTGGTGCTTGGCTGGCGTCTGTGCTGCGAGTGATGCAGCCGACCCCATCGATGAGGGCAGTCGCCCGCTCCTCGCGGAGACATGGGAAGCCGTGGCGGTCACGGACTTTGACGGCCGGTTCGGCACACCGACGCCGACCACAGGCCGGATCGGAGTTTCAGTGAGGTGAGGGCAGTGGCTTCGCTGGATGAGCGTAGTGCTAAGCCTTATATAATCCTTAAGCCGTTGCCGCACAGGAGCGACGAAGGGGAAGCGCAAGAAGCCCACTCTGGTGAAGTTCCATGCGCTCGTGCCGAACGTGCCGGTGGAATGCAAGGAGACAGTCCCTGACTGGGACACTGTCGGAAAGACGCTTTCAAAGGAGAATCCCTGCTACTACGTGACAGGCGCGTGCCACCTCTTCCCTGCTTGTAGTCCGAACCCCCAGCCAACCTGCTGTGCTGCAGTGCTGAGTACTACCAGTCTGGGGAAAGTCCGGCGAGAATGGGTTTCTTGTCATGTTGCATGTAGCTGTAGGCAAGGCGGCTCATCAAGATCCGCATTCCGATGTTTTTGACACCTGGGGAGCAGAAGGCTACGCGCAGTGGTGGGAAAGCACAAAGTGGTCGGCAGAGGGGCAAGACTTCAACATGGGCGGCCGCGGTGCCTGGGCTTTGTGGCAAAGAAGGGTGCCTGAGATCGCTGTCAGTAAGGCAAACTTCGGTGAAGCGCAGCAAAGAAACCCGCATCTGAGGGGGTGCCGGCTTCAGCTACGAGCACATCGTGGGCTGCTGGGACAGGGAAGGCAAGCGATCAGGCCACTTGAAGAGTCGAGCCTCTCGGATTCCATGGATTGAGGGAGTTTTTGTCAGGCCGGCACCGCAGGTTGTATACCAGTATGACGGGCGGATTCGGTCATTCATCTCTTCAGGTTTAGCTGGCCGGCTGGGCCCTCCTAGTTGGTGATGGCACCGAAATTCCCACTGCCGGCTCTTACGTCAAACGAATCCGGAGGACTACTCTCACAACGATGGTGATCGCAATGACGATGGTGCTGATGCTTGTATTGATGTTGGTGATGGCGACGATGATGATGCCTTCAGATGACGGTCATTGCTACGGCACTGACGATTGCAAGTGCTACGAACATGACGACCAAAGAAAAGCCAGAACCTCAGCAAGAACCATACGAAGTTTCGCTCATGATGACGACGGCGAGGACGAAGACTTGTAACCATGACCGCCTGATGATCATGAAGATGCGAATGACGATCACGTTGGTAATAATGGTGATAAAGACTATCATGCTGGTGGTGGTGGCGGTGGTGGCGGTGGTGGCGGTGGCGGTGGTGGTTGGTGCTGGGTGGTGATGATTCTGGTGGTTGCGATGGAGATGCCATGGCGACACGATGATGGTGACTGCGATGAAACCCCAAGCCACGGCTATGACATTGGCCAAGACGAGTAAGATAAACCGCAGTGTGATGCTCAGGGCGGCTGCTGATGATGACAACGATGATAACGATTATCAATCCGAGTGCGATGGCGAGGCCCACCAGCACCATGACGACGAATAGTTGTAAGTTGTAACCATGGTGGTGAGGATGGTGATTAGGCATGGTGATCTTGCGCCATGTTGGGGCCACACGCTGGGGCCGTGGCCGTGGGTCGTTTCCCAAGCTGCGACTCAGGAGCGGGACGTTTCGGAGGGGAAGGACACCATTACAGCCTTCTTCAATGGCCCAGTGGGCCTCGCTTGCTTGTTTGCTCCTGACGATGCGGCCGCCCCACTTGGCATTGGGGCCATCATTAAAACGAGCAAAATTTGCGATGGTGTCATCAAAAAGAGTGTCGAGGAGGTCTACAGTGGGATAGAGTGGATGACAGACCAGTACGAGGCCAACAGCGATAAGGAAAGCGACGCGGACTGTAGCGGTGACCATGCTGCGATCCAGCGCATATGGTGCGACCTCCACTGTGTCAGAGAGGCGGTTGAGGAGGGGACCACCGCGATCCTGGGATCCTTGAAGGAGGCAGTGAACGTCCTGGACACAAACTTTGATCGCCTCATGCAATACTACACCGGCCTTGCTGGTGACAAAGTGGATGCGCTTGCTGGCCCAAAGAAGCTGAGCGCGGCTGAGGTGAAGAAGTCGTTGCTTGTCAAACTGGGCCAAGTGCATCGCCTCGTCTCTGCGCCCTTGGACCAGGTTGGGAACGTGGCGTCTCAAAACTTGCTGGAGACGTTTCTCCAAGATTTGCACAATCGCTCCAGCGCAGCCGAAGTCGTCGAGGATGTGGAGCAGCTTCATGCGTCCATGCTCCACATTGCCCGACGCAGCAAGTTGAGCGCCAGTGCCGCCGTAGCTGCCAATGTGGGCAGGGCGGCAGTGAGCATGCAAGAGCTGGCACGCAGCAGGACTGAAATCGTTCAGTTCACACGTCTTTCGAAGCTGCGATATGTGTTTCACTTGCCCTCGTTAGCCTCGAGACTTAAGACTTAAGCCACATGTCCGTCCTTTTCGAGCGCTTTCAGGAGCCATCTTCTGGGCGTCTACTCGCACCACGGCCGCGTCTCGAGGCCTGGAAGACGGCTTGTTTACTCCGTTAAGGCAAGTTGTGGAATCCTTGCTCCATGCCTGCGGCGATTTTCTCTTTGAGGTTCTTGCTCCTTCGGGGACCCCCTGCGTTTGTCGCACGCACAAGTAACCAGATGCAGGCAGCGCCAGCAACGCCTGGCAGCTGTCGCGCAGTCGGAAAGCGATCGGCAGCTCCTGGAGGGAGGTGGGAAATTTGGGCTGCCAGGATGTTCAGTGAAGATCGACGAGCAACGCTTTGTAACGATATCAGCTTTCCAGCAGCAAACGCTGAACTAGTAGGAGAGTAGAAGGAGCACGAAGGAGTGGCAGCAGCTGGCTGGCAGCAGCTGGCAGCAGCTGGTGGCAGCTGGTGGCAGCAGCCGTAGCCGTAGCCGTAGCAGTAGCCGAAGCAGTAGCAGTAGAGTAGCAATTCGTGTGGTACTCGTAATGGCCCACTTGGCTGTTGGCCTCCAGTCATGTCACGGCCGGCCGCGTGCAGGTGATGCCGTAGGCTCGGCCAAGAGCTTAGGCGGCGAGGTCTGGCAAGTGCTGCTTCAGCTGGATTCGACGTGGTGGGCCTTGCGAGCGGCCTTTGACAAATACTTAGAGAAGGCGGGCCCGCGCTTGTGACGTGGTTGGCCTTGATTGGCTCGTTTTCTAAGACGCGTTCCCAGACGCACTGAAGAGCAAGCATGCGCCGTTGAGACCTCGAGGCGAAAGACTACTCGTCCACCTACACTTCATCGGCAAAGCTCCTCCAGGAGCGGGGTGCTTCTGGAGAGTTTTTGGCATGAAGGCCACCAGGGTGGAGGCCAGCAAGCTCGAAGCTGCAGAGAGATGATTTTCTGATCGAGGAAAAACAGAGTCAGAGGGATGCTTCTGCTTCTGCGATGACTCCTCGTCCCATGCAGGACTACGTCGACTGTGCAGCCCAGTTTGGGCCGGTGCGGGAGGCTTATGGGCTGCTGGTCCAGGCCGAAGCCAATGCTAACAAGGCTTGGCCCGATTAAAAGCGTCTTGAGCCGTCTTCAAGATCCTTGTTTTTGCGTTAGGGCGCCGTGGCAAAGAGCGTGAATCAGACATAGTCAGTGTGAGGCCCTCCACGAGGCTTGGTCGGAGATGGTGCCTTTGGCCGGGCTGCTGGTGTCGAAGCTCGTCGACTCCAACTCCCTGGTCAAGCTCAGCATCGTGGCTCTCGAGGTCGCCCCACATAGACTCTTTCGAAGAAGCCCTTTCTGAGGCCTCCACGATGTGCAGCTCCTGCTGGAGCCGAGCTTGCCCGTCCAGCAGTGGCCCAGGCTCTGTGACGCTGGCCTGGATGCTGCAGTAGGCAGGGAGGGAGGGAGGGAGGGGGACGCTTTACAGCCATAGCTCCCGAGGCTCAGCCGTGAATCGGAGCCTGGACGAGGGCTTGACAGGGCAAACCATGCAGCAGTTGGCGACCATGTTCTCTGAGCTGATTCTTGGCTGAGGGCTCTTCTACTCTGCTTCAATCCAGTCGAGTGGCAGTTTCGGTTTGCATGTTTTGTACACCTGTATATAAAGGATGCTGCTGAAGTCGCGGGCAAACAAGCGGCTGGAGAACCTGGACGTCCTCGAAGACAGCTTGGAAAGAGCGCGAGAACACATGACACAAAGCTTCGCCGCTCGGCTTCTCTTGCACGAGAGAATGGCAAAGCAGGTTCGCACAAAGTTTTGCGAGCCCGCACAGGGGGTGTGAGTTTCTGCAATTGCGGCTCGTAGTGAATGCGTGCCTCACCTTTTTAACGTAACATCTCAGTCCCGTGTTCCGCTACCGGGCCGCTCATGTTTTAAGACCGGGCCGCCCATGTTCCAAGAAAGGTGTTGGCAGATGACTTGTCTTGCGCATCGTTATACGGTGTTCTGATTGACACAGTCTACACTGTATCATAAATGCGCAGGATGGGCACTGCAACTTCTGGGAACCAAAGTTTGCTCCCAGTTGTTATTGCTTCTATGCGTGGCATTTGCTTCGGCAGAGACTACAGTCTGTCCTTTCAAGCAAATATTCAGATCTAGTCGTCGCAGCAGCAAAAGAAGCTTGGCTTGGCTTTGCCTCTCACACCTGCTGCTGCTGCTGCTCCCTCCCTTCCTCCTCCTCCTCCT
>CAJNDV010037074.1:52571-64686 GCA_905221635.1 Symbiodinium sp. CCMP2456 | reverse complement strand
CGCACGCACGCACGCACGCACACACATACACGTACACATACGCATACGCACAGAGACCCACACCACATGGTGTAATCACATGTGTGCCAGAGTGCTGGAGATTCTTATCAAGGAGGTGCTGTGCAATGCCTTCCTTGCTACATTACTGTGACAGAGCTTACATGGGTCCTAGAGCTCGTGGTCAGCGGGTGAGATGCTCCAACACAACGCCTGAATCGGTAAGGATAAACATGTCTGCCAGCTCTTCATGACTGAGCTGGAAGGCGAAGGAAGAGCGCGACGCGGCCGCTGCGACCTGGCCGTGAGTCATGTCTGCGGGCTGAGATGCAGCCGAGAGACTCTCAGATCTCAGGCAGAGCTGAAAGTCTTGGCTGAGCAGCGCGATGGCCTGGAGGACCTTATTGAACAAGATCTTCTGAACTGATCATAAGAGCCCAGGGGCAGCTCTTGCAGTTGTATGCTGACCCGGCAAAGACCTCGTGGAGGAAAGCGTTCTCGGCTGCAGGAAAGTGCAGAAGCCTTCGACAAATCTCTTGTCTTTGGAGGAGCAAGTGGTTGCCGCGCGACACGAGACAGAGCAGTTGAAGGCAGATGCTAGTTCTCAAGGGCTCTGTGGCTCGAAAAGGATGAAAAGGTCTGCCTTGCTTGGGGATCTGCCAGTGACCCTTGCGACCGAACGGCAGTGGGACAACAGCAAGACTGCAGCAAGACCTTTGTCTGCTCGTTCCTGATCTTGAACCAGAGTGGCATGTTGATGTTGCTGAAGAAAACATTCATGTCGCCGGCTTCCTGGGTATGTACGTACGCACTGATGCACCTGTATTATGTATGTACATGCATTTGCACATGCCAACAGCCCTTATGCCTGCTTGGAGAAGCTTTGCCAGGCCCTTCTGCCGGCCTCAGAACTGCCAGAGGATGGATCGTGCGAAGCTTGTGCCGCTGTTCCTGGTTGCCGGTTGTTGGACAGCCCGTGGACCTCATTGCTCACTGGTTGCCTTTGCGGAGGATACTAAGCTGGCGGAGATTCACGAGCTTGAGGAGCAGTCAAAGGACTTGGGGAGGGCATGGCATAAGGGAACCTCGATTCATGCTCAAGCAGCATCGAAGAGCAGGAGCTGGCCAACATGCTGGACGAGCTGGAGGGTCAGCGCAGCAGCAACCAGGCACCAGATTTTTTGACCGACCCGTCAATTGGAGGTGGCCCGAGGGATCCGCAAGACACAACCGCGACCCTCACAAATCAACACTCCAGACCGACAAGGTCACACGCTTTTCCGCACAAAGTGCTGTAGGAAGTTTTAGCCACGTGATACCTTCCTCGAATTCTGGAAATCTCGCGCACTTTACTGGATTCAACGTAACCGATCTCAGAGCACTTATCAATGGAGTCCGAAATGCCACAGGTGTACGGCATCACACTAGCAGCGCTTGCCTCTGTCATTGCATCTGACCCGACAGAGAGCATTGAAAGAACCATAGGCTGTCTAACCTGCAAAACAGTGCGACATAACATTGACTTCGCTAGGCGGAGAAGGAAAAGCTGCAAAAAGAGCTGGAGGAGGTGCGTACCCACATCTTCAATGCCTGGTCTTCTGCTCTTGCATCCATGGCTTGTGCGAGGGCTACTAGTAACTATGCTAAAAAAGAAGAAGGCAAGTTTTGTCCCCTTATTCAAGAACCGTTCGCGAGGCCCTTGGCACCACTACAGCTGCAGCAAAGGCGCGAGATGAGTCTGATCAGTGCTTGCCAGTCGGTCCCTTACAGGTAACTTGTGGTTGCATGATTCGGGTGAGTTTAGATAGCTTCGCTGGCGAGGATTTAGTTGGATTCTTTCGTTGGTTGGTCGTCTTGCGATGACTACTGCCAGAGATCCAAATTACCAAGTCACCCAAACCCTCACGAACGGCCTGTGGCCTGTAGACAGAACGTATGAGTTTGCTAGTTTGCTGCCACAAAAATGTCGTGAGTGCTTTAGGCAGCTCTCAATCTCGAGAGATATCGACGTTATGTTGGGTCCTGGAATCTGTCACCAAATCAGACGCAGAGCGATGCTTGTGTCATGCTTGTGCCATACGGCATCACTTATCCGATCTGCGCTCAGCCTAGCCATGCGGCACAAGTTACTTGCCAGGGGGTGGTTAAGGACGACGAGGTGCGCGAGACAGAGCGAGAGAGAGCGTCACTCTGTTTGCTGCAGCTACATGATGGCGGCGGTGGTGGTACTGGCGGCAGTGATTAGTGGCTGTACTTTTGAAGTAGTCGTCGTCGTCCTCCTCCTCCTCGTTATCTTCCTCATCGTCTCGTCAGCCTTACTGTATCAGCCTCAACAGCCTCGTCAACGTCAATGCCATAATTCGTTCTGCATGCAAACAAGCTGCACCCGGACCAGACCAGTGCGGTGCGGAAGTCTGACAGCAGCATGCAGCGATTCCGGGCAGCATCAGCAAGAGTTGCGTTATTTCTGAAACCCCAGGCAGCGGCTGGAAAGGCGGCTCGATCAAGCGAAATCGAGATAGTAATCCTACTACATTTTTTGTCACCTGTCAAAGGCTGCTCGCAGGATTCGCACAAAGGATAGCAAGGTAAGGAGTGGTTCGATATTGATGATGTTTGATGTAGACTGTAAGACAGTTTCTGGCATCCGCACGCAAACAAGGAGTGGAGTCGGCAACCTCGAAGCCGGCAGAGGACTGCCCGATCAGATTGGGAGGGGCGACTCGCACCATCGCAGACGAATCGCAGAACCATGCTTTTGATTGCCCTTGTTGTGCTGGAATGCAGGTCAAGGACCTTAGCCAGCTTCGAAAGATTGCTACGGAGGGCCCGCAGGCACACACGGCCTGTCGCGACCGTGTCGTTCTGACTCTGGAGTGTAGGAAGGGACAGCTTCAGACTTCAGACGTGCTCGGGCTGGAGGTCAGATGATGCCTTTGGGTTGAACGCAGTATGAAACCCCACCTACATGTTTGGACGCGCCTGGTTGAAGAACTCGTGTACCCAGGGTTCTTGTCGGAAATGGAGGCGTTGCAGCAAGCAAGGTATTCGTGAGAAGTTGTAGCAAAGAAAGCCCTGGTCCGTTGAGATTTGCATCGCTGCGGGTGTTTGAAGACTAACATTACCTTGTTATTATGCATAGCAGGTAACGGCGAATAGGTCATGTCCGAAAGCACATGAATTGATTAGCGCACTTCGCTAGGGACTTCCTACAGTCCATTCCATCCCATGCAGGAAGTGCCCGAGTCTGATGCGGCAGAGGCGCGACCGGTTTGAGCGGGCTTCGTCTCCAAAGGCGCGTCCACCACGAATTGTCGTCTCAGGTCGAGATGCCAGCATCCTCGAGCCCCGCGAGGCCTTGAAATCCGTCACGAAAACATTCAGCAAGTCAGGCATGCTCACCTCAGTGTGCAGGCAAGCATATGTACCTGATGTGGATGCTGGGCATGCTGCTGCCGACCAAGAGCCGTACGCGGCGCCACGTTGGCAAACACATTATTTCAGGTTTCGTTGTTGGTTCCTTGTTTTCTCACGGTTTTTTGGGTGCGATCTTTCATGTGAGCACTTGTGTCTCCGCGGTCTTTGCGAATTTCCTTGTCGACCATTATTGTTTTCGTAGCCCTCCGTCATAAAGGAAGTCAGAACCCTGGCTGCTACGAGGCGTTAGCAGCCTTGGAGGTTGTCAAGTGCCTCGATAACTCGTGGTTCTTTCCTGCAGACTCTAGACACAGTTTCCGTCCATTCGTGATTCGGTAGCAGCAATCTGGCAAATCCACAGAGAATGAGAAGACCCTTGTGAGATGAGCTGTACTGCGGCTGTGTGCTAGATATGACGCTGCTGTGTTGGCAGGCCATGCGTGTCTTCCTGACACGACGAGTAAGCGCCGCAATGTCTCAACCCACGGCCTGTCCGGTCCAGGCCGACGATGAAGTCGCTGAAGGAGCTTCCGGAACATTCCTTCGAAAGAACTGGGAAACGGAGCTTGGGGTTTTTGGAGTGTAGGACTTGTTAGCGGTGGCTGCCTTAGTCTGCCTCGAGGGCCGAACCTCCGGAAAACCCTGCCTCTGCCTGCCGCCAGTGGGGCTTCGTCTCCCCTGGGCCTCCTTAGACGCCGAAGCTTCAAGCCGCAAGACCAGGAGGAGCCTTCGAAGAAGTCCATCCAAGCGAGGTGGCAACAGGGCTGTATGCTGCCTTGCTTCAGAGTGATGCTGATGGTTGTTAATTATCTTATCAGGGCTTTAACGACCGTATGCAGCACGAGCCGTGCTTCCGTCCGTGACTTTTCAGGTGCTGAGGCCTTTGGTGGCAGTATAGGCCGTAGCAGGTGCCAGCATCTTCTCCCCGAGCTTGCTCTCGTCTTGTAATCTCTGGGGCCCGCCCCAACCGCACGAGGGTCATCAATGCGTCAAGCTTCCTCCGTGAAAGCCTAAACTCCCAACCCCCTTGATGCCTTTAATCTAGCCGTCAATCTCTCCCCCGCGAGGAAGTGAGCCGCATTCGCGCTCGCCTGGCCCAACTCGAGAGTCAAGAGCACCAACTTGAGGAGAAGGCCTTGTTTGACCGGGTTACAGACATAGATGATCATACATGCCCTCGGCTGAGTGGGAGCTTGCCATATTACCCAGCTTGTGTGGAAAGGCGATCACCGTTCGAAAACGGCGCCAGGACCCCTGGGAGGGGCAACCTTCTGGAGTCAGGCATCTGCTTTGGTTGAATTTCTAATCTGGCTTAGGGCCTACAGTGCCTTACAGAGACTTGGTGTCAGCCTTGTGAGAGTTTTTTTGGATTCCTCTTCGTGATTGCTGGAATTTCGTGAAATGAGCATTGACCATTTCCCGTGCCAAATCAACAGCCAGCAAGATTTCCAACCTGTTGCAACCCCCCCCCCCCCTGAAGCTCCACAGTCAACCGTGAAGCCTGCCAGCACCGTTTTGCAGTGGGAGCACAGCTGTATTGTTTTTGGGGACTTGCGGATTTGAGGTGAAGTCGGTTCGGAAAGACCCACCGGAGGACGTAGATACGTCCCTGGGACGATACGCGCCCGATGCACCCGGCCGCATCAAAGAGGCCGGCTGGTAGTCTGTCACCGGGATTGCTGTATTTGCCTTGTTTATTCTTGTGGCGGAGGTTGTGTGGCTGCTGCAGCGGCGCATTTGTTGTCATTGGTTTCAATTTGTTGTCGTGATGGCTGGCTGGCTTGGTGAGCTTCTCCTCCTTCAGTCGCTTCCTTGCTCATGGTCTCGACTCTTGAAGCCTGAAGTGAAGTGCCTCTTCACACAGCATAGCCGAACAGAAGCCGAGCAGACATCACGTATCAGATCCTGAGCTCAGACCCGCACCCACATGCGCGGGCGCGCGCGGACGTACACATCAGCCATGCACGGACTCAAGCCCCAAACTGTCCTCAGGCATGGCAGCGTGGTGTGACACTGGGTAGCTTGGCCGCAGAGCAAGTTTAGGTTTGCATCGGAATTTTCTATTGGAATCCGAACTCAAACCAACGTTCTGCTATTGGGATGGACTGCCGCCGCTTGCCAGGCGTTTTGTTTTTCCAGATGTGGTTTTCCGTGCATCCTATATAGTACTGGCTCGGACCAGTCTATAATAGAGTATACCCTCATACGTTCCCCAAATTTCCCCGTGCCTTCTGACTTGGGATTTCTTGCGACAAGGATTTAGCGCGCGGGGCTCATCATTTAGGGCGCAGGACGTGCAGGGCTGGGGGTTACAAGGTTGAGGCTTTGGTCATCAAGACTTGGCTCAGAGAAGGAATGTGCTCGGAGTTCTTTGTCGAACTCGTTGTTCGATTGCTCCGGACTCTGCGCTTGGATGCGCTTCACGAGCCGAAATGCTGGTGAAACCCCGGCTAAAAATCGCTGCTGTTGATGTTGTGATTGCCAGTTGCAGCGCCTGTGATGACCAAGGTTCCCTGCTCGACTTCTTCGTAGAAAATTGCGGAGAGGTGCCTTGCTGGCAAGATTTTTGCAGGTGCGCTGCTGTCAGTTCCTTGGGGAGTAGCTAGCTGTAACTGGCGGAGCACGGCTGTGCTCGGCATATCTCGGCATGTCTCCGCAAGTTGGACTTGTTGGGGCTTCCAGACGGGGAGGCGCAGCAAGAGTTCACAAAGCCGGACTCAGTTAGCACTCGTAGAGATGAAGCATAATTCGCAGTCCTTGGGTTGCCCAAGTGTCGGACAGTCTGCTTGACGATGTTTGTGCTAATGCCGTTCCGAGGTGAGTTTCGAGCCATCCTGTTTCTGTGCTGCATTGCGAGAGGATCACGAGAGTTGAGGTTTCGCGGGCTCTTCATGCACGAGGCTTTAACTTTCTGAATAGTCTAGGCTGAAGTTCCCTCCTCCCGCCGACAGCGATTCACATACAAGTAGCTGAAGAGATCGAGGATGCAGCGCACAGAAAGCCACCAATTCAGCTTGGGGTGCAGCTATGTGCAGCTTCTTCCTTTCATTACGGTATCTGCTTTCGCACACCTGGTTGTCCTTGTCGAATGTTGTTCGCCTCTGCGGTTGCTGAAGCCAAGCCGAGTTTTTGGCAGCGACGACGACTGGCGAAGACCGCTGTGCGTCGCGACCAAGCTGAATCGCAAATGCCACCAGACGAACCAAGAGTGGCCCGGCAGATGAGGGGCTTTAGGCATGTAAGGATTGAACAGGTGCTGCACCTTTGTGGTCTTTTGCGATTGACACGGTTTTGCAACACACAAGAAGGGTCCAGATGTGCAAGTGAGGACCCTGCCTGCCCTGAGCCCTAAACCAGATTGAGATCTTGATACCTAGAAGCCCTGAGCGATGATCCCCGTTTTGGTTGACGGACAGTCGAAAGCCCACTCGGAATCTTATTGCTCGATCGTGAACCTTGAGAGGGTGGTCCGCTTTTGGCCGTGAAGAGCCCCGCAGCCCTTAAGCCCCAAACCCAGACTTGAGACTTCACTTCAGGCCTTTATAAAGACCTTCAGGTCATCAGCGACACAGTTTCACATCATCCCCAAACAGGTATTTGCCAGCATATAATACGAAACCCCCCTGTAACGCACACAGAAAGCATGAACACACTTTAGGAATCGGGCTGAGATTGCGAAGAAGAGGCTCAGGGCTTTGCGCTCGCGCCCCGGAGACAGGGTTGCAGATTTTGGCTTGCGGGTCGCAGAGTTTCGGGCTTGGTCGTTTTCGAGCTCTCTGCTTCATGGTTTAGGGATTGGTTTGTGGTCAGGTTAAGGCTTTAGGTTTGTGGGCGTGTGAAGTTGAAGCATGTGCGATGCGGTCACTATGCCGAGTCCCGAACGTTTTTGCGGTGGAGAAGCTCTTCATTCGGTGCCTCTGCCATGCTTTGCTGGAGCCGCCACAGCCTCCGCCACAGCCTCCGCCACAGCCTCCAGGGCCCAAGAGGAGTTTGTGCCAGGCCTCTGACAGAGGAGCGAAGGTGCTCCATGGCAGAGCTCTGGAGCACGGAGCCGGTGGATGCTGTCGGGATCCCAAGTGCGAAGAAAGTTTCCAGCGATCACCACCTGAGAAACTCTTCTAGTATCGGTCGTGAAAGCAAGATTGACGTTTCAAGACATTTCTATCGTCAAGCAGGGCTTTCTGGGAAGGGCCCTTCCCGAATGGCAAGATGCAGGAAGATAAGAGAACGAGATGGCAGCATGACAAGCACTAAAACAGTACCTCAGGGCTGTGAGCTAGCAACTGTTGGAAAATGCTCTCAACCGAAGCTTTGGGATTCTTGTGGCCAATTGACTTGACACACGATCAGAATGCTTCCAAAAGCAGGAAGCCATTGTTGGACAGAGAAGCAGCAGGAGATCTTCGTCAGCCACGCTTGGACGGAAGACTTCGGTGAGTTCATCCAAGGCCCGGGCGCTCTGCTTCGGAGTGAGTCGAAGAGACGGGGTGCGAAGGTTCTTCGGAGTTCTTCGGAGCCTCTAAGCCCAGGCCTATCTTCCAAGTCCTGACTTGGGCTTTAGAGTAAAGCAACTCTAGCTCATCCAGTTGACGCGCCTGCAGTTGAAGCGATTCCTGCAAGACGGCTCCCTTGCTTCGCAGTGCTTTCAGCGTTGCCGAACCCAGAAGCAAGTCAGATGCTTGGATCTTGAATCGACTCCAGCGGCCTCCAGCAAGGTTTGACTCGCTTCGCCGCCGCCCGCTCGGTTTCGGCATACAAGACACACCATTTCTTGAACTCATTTCGCATGTGACTCGCTTCGGCGAGTTCTACGGAGACATTTAGCGGTGTTGTTACATTGTTGCATACTAGGACGGGCCGTCTATGCTTTGCAGCTCTCTAAATCTGCGCCAAGCGATCCTGTTTCAGGCGACGCATTCCTCCACATCCCAGTCTCAAGGATTGCTGCCATGGCTGAGGTCTCCTTGACATTTCGGGAGTCTCCGGCGCTGCCTCAGGAGACTTCGCAGCTGTTCTGGTCAGAAACCTCTGTAGGCTTAGGGCGGCTGAAAGTGATCCTGAATCGCGGCACACTGGCCAGGATGCTGCTGCCACGCACGCCCGCGGCTGCAGCTTTTTCATCCACGCTTTCTCGGACTCTATGTGGCCAGCACCCGAGGAGTATCATGCTTCTTGCCGGAGTCGTGGGGTAGATTGCGGCTTCTCTCCTCTCTTCGTGGGTCACGAATCTAAGAACTTGGTTTCATCGCATAAGTCTGTAAGTCAACAGATTAAACTTCCGCAGGCCTGGCCCTATGCCGCACGGTTTGCATGATACGAGAGAAGAGGATGCGACACACATGAAACCTCGTGGGTCTGTGTGTTGCAGTCTCTGGCTCTGCAACTCAGTGCTCGGAGAAGCTTACACAAGTGCAAAGATTCAGCGAAGACGTGCTAGTTTGGTCAAGCGGAGAAGTTTGCCTGCTGCTTCGATCCAAGAAAGTCTGTGAAGGCTTTTCGCGCGGGCTCAGTGTCTCCCCGGTTCAATGTGTTGGCAACATGTCGGAACCACAGGAAAACCCTCGTCTGCAGTCGGATGCGCCTTCAGAGGTCAGACGACAAGGGCAAATCCCTCGAGGACGGTTGCTGACATCATGCCAGGCAAAATTTCGACAGCTCGAGCTTGAGATGGTTTCAAACTCATGGCACCGAGCCCTTGTGGTGCACATGCAGCCTCCATGGCACCAGTTCTGGAGAGGCCGTATTCCGGATATTTCCGGATCATTCCGTGCTTCTTTTCTGAGTCTCTGGACCTTGCTCAGAACTCCCAAACGACCCCCTGGGCTCCAAGGACTCCGGTCCTGCTGTCCTGCATCCTGAGCTTGTTCTGAGCTCCAAAGCCCCCGACAATGGCAGGATCTCCCAGTCTACCAGACCCTGGCCAATAGCAACATCAAGACCGTGCTGCTGAGTCCGGAGCCTGATGTGATTCCAGATTTGGAAAGATGAATCTACCAGTGAGAGTCATGCGAACATTCACCACGTCATCGAAGCGCGCCGCTCTGGAGGCACGGGCCTTGATGGCACTTCGCTCCTTAGAGTTCGGACCTTGGCCATGCTGCGACTCGCAGATCGGCTCATGTGGCGCATGCTACTCTCAGGGTGTTCGTACTCGTAGGTGTTACCAGCGCCGCTTGTAGCTTTTCGCTGCGTGGGGAGGCCTGGTGTTGCGTGGAGCTCTTCCTGGCCAAGGCCGCGAGTTGTCCGTGTCGCCCTGGAAAACTTCTTTGGTCTCGGGAGTGTCATCCAATCACTACTGTCGAGAGCTTGGTCTCATTCTGTGCAGATCAGTAGGCATTTGTGTCTGAAGCGGCGTCGAAAGGTTGCCTTATTCAGGGCATGCGCGCCCCCGCCCCAACCACGAAACCATAGTCGGCAAAAACAGCTTCTGCAAGTAGTCCATGTCGCGAAACTTGACAATCCCCAGATTAGGTTTAATTAGTGGTCGGAGGATGAACGTACCTTGTGACTGGTGCTTGCGGAGCAAATTAGCACCTCGAGATCCTTTAAGGAGTTTAGGGTTTAAGACCTGCGGTTTAGGGGTTTGGGGGTTAGGGGCAACACCCACAAACTCTACACCCGGCCCAACACAGAACTCTAATGGAACAGAGCACTTGTCTCAGGGTCGGTCGATCCTGCCCCGCCAGGAGTTCCAGCGTCCTGTGGTGCTGAATACCCGGCGATGTCCTCAGGTGAACGTGCTTTCATAGTGGGTTGGAGGGATCCCACAGACGAAACCAATAGAACGATGCGAAGCTTGTGCCTCGAAGGTTGTTCGGGAGGTTCATCGCAACAGCTTGCTGGGTTAGTCAAATCGTGCGCGTGTGACATAAAAGCAGCTACGATTTGTCAGACTGCGAGACTTACCTCAGGTGTCCAGGTTTGCCACCGTGACAGTCGCCCTGTCCACCAAGGTTGGGTCCAATGCAGGCGGATCCCGAAGTCTTGTGGTTGAGGATGTGGCTATAGGCCTTGAGCCTTAAGTCTTAAGTAGAGTAGGATCATAATCCCACAAAGCCCAGGTATTTCCGAGCTTCCCTGCCAGGATCAGTCTGGGCCGTCGGCTTTGACCACCGACATCAAACAGTTCGCAGCGATATTGGTCGAGGTTACATGACAGCTTGCTGTAATGATGACTAGGGGCCTTGCCGTTCCCAGTTGCCTAGGAGAAGTAGTTCAACAGGCCCTGTCCGAATCTGACCGTTCTGAACGACATGCCGTGTGGAGTTGAAGCCCATGTGCTCTCCATGTTTTGGCTCAGCAGTTTGCAAATGGAGCCGGGAGCCATGCAGTCGACTTCTGTGAGATCTAAATCCCTTGGAGGCCTGCACAAGCCTTGTCACAGCGACTTAGACTGTCGTCTCCTTCACTGCGACCCACCCGAAAAAAGGGAAGCCGAGTCTGAAGACGCCGCCGCCACGCCATGCGCTTGCACCGACTTCTCTTCATCCTGCTGCTTCAATTGGCTTCAGCAAGCTTCTTCTGATGTCCTACGTTGACGGGAAAGCCTTCAAGCCGGTAGGCCAAGCCCAAGCTTTCAGAGGTGTCCCTGAACTTCTCGAAGTGTCCTCCGGCGATTTCCGAAGCCCAGGCTGCCGGTGTCCGTGATCGCCAGTGGCGCGGAGCAGCTGGAAAGCCTCGCTGGGGCGACCCAGAACGGACGGATTTCGCCGTGTGGGGGTATGAGATGCAGGACGCCTGATCTTGGACCTGAAAGTCGAACCCGAAGCTCCTAACATCTCCTGATACTTGTTTACCCTACCCGCTGAGCCCCTGAGCCCTGAGCTGAACGAGGTCGGCGCGAGCAATCCACTGCCCAATGCCTGCGACTTGCCAAAATCAACCGACGTTGCCGTTGCACTGTTGTCTTGTGCTTCTGTGCGTGTGCATCTGGATTTCTGGGTTTCAGGGGCGAGGGGTGTCGAGGGTTATAGTCCTGCGAGAAAGTGGCGATTCTTGCTACCTCGCCGCCCAAGCACTCCGCGGAGCCGCTGGCCCTCAGGCACTCGCTACGGAGGGCCTGTGATGTGGGGCCCGGTGAAGCAGGCCACGTCTGGCAGAGCTCGCCGCAGTGTGCACCCAAATGTTAGCATAATTCCAGCCGTCTCTAAACATCCTGCCAGGGTGGAGACCTCTGCGTGCAGGGCCCCATGCTGGCAAGCCAGCTTGGTTTACGGGGTTCTCATGCTCTGCTCCTTGCTTTCTTGGTCCAGGGTTGTTGATGCAATTTCATCCGCGATCTCCGTGTTGGCATCCTGCAACAAATTCCGGCAGGCATGGGCAAGTAGACGTGAGAGCAACTCCCTAGACCCGGAACTAAGCTGCAAAGCGTCGGCATGTTTTAACCGCCAAGCGCCAGGTGGCAACCTCGCCCGTTGGAAGCATCGTGCATACCTCAGTCTGCTGCTTTGGTTTCAGGAGCTGGGCACTCACAGACAGATGTGTGGATAGATGGATAGGTAGATAGATAGATTATATTTAATATAGATTCAGATAGATTCAGACAGTTTCAGTGAAAGATATAAATAAATAAATGAATGCATACATATATATATATATATATATATACATATACACATGCCCATATACATGTAAAAATATATATATATATATATATACACATACATGTATACAACTCGAGAGAGAGAGAGAGAGAGATTTC
>CAJNDV010037074.1:15106-52471 GCA_905221635.1 Symbiodinium sp. CCMP2456 | reverse complement strand
GATCGGATAGATAGATAGATAGATAGATAGATAGATAGATAGACGGGTAGATAGGTAGTTGGTTAGACAGATCGACTTATCGACACAGAGGCACACTTGCACACGGCACATGAACAGACGAAAGGTTAAAAGGATTTACAGATAGATAGGGAGGTAGAAAGATAAAAAGGTAGATAGGTAGGTAAATAGACAGGAAGGTAGACAGATAGATCGATAGGGTAGATCAATAGATCGATGGGTCGATAGACCCATCGACCGACCGAAAGATGAGTTAGAGGTATGTACGTACATATACGTACGTATGCATGCATGAAGGTATGTATGTATGTGGTTTTTTTTGAAGAAATGGATTTATGTCTATTTCTTTGCAATTGTGTCGCACAGTCTTGACTGAAGAGAAGCAACTGTTCTTGATTATGGAACACCCGAAGCGTGCAAAGGAGGCGAGAACACACACTCACACACACACACACACAGCAAACAGGGCAAGGAATCAGGATACAGTCCCGGTCCCGCGATCCAATGCTCCAGAGTGGCGGGAAGTTTCGATTCTCCTTCGACTCCGGAACGTGTTGTGGGCAGATTGACGTTGTTTCCGTCAAATGCCGAAAATGCCTTGAGCCTCGAGTCTTTTGCACTTGACACGAATCATTGGTGACGGGGGACGAAAAACGAAGTCTGTTGAAAGCCCAGCTGAACCCAAGCCTTGAGCTGAGCACCACTTGCTGTTCGCACCAGGTGCATGCATCGCCAGGAACAGGCGTCGGTCGAGTTATCGTCACAGGCCCGAAGGGACCAATGTATACGAGCGCGGTGCTCCCTCCCCTCCAACGTTCCTTTCCAGTTATGATGTATGGAAGCATGGGATCAGTCTGGCTCCCTAGGGTTCTTCTCCACGCAGGCCTGGACTCCAATGTGGCGGAGGAACTCGAAAGCTTCTATTCGCAACTCGGTGTCTATGTTCTTGGGGCTTCATTTAGGGTTTGAGGGTTTGAAAGGTAGCCAAACCCCAAACCGCCTAAACCTGATAGCCCGGGCCCTCTTGGGATGTTGAAGCTCGGTGGCCGGAGTTGGGTCCGAGGAGTCATTTTTACAGCTCCTCGTTTTTTTCTGGTGCTAGGCTCCAGCTCTTCTCACCAGCTACCCTGTGAGCTTTTTTTCAAGCGGGCACCGAGGCTCGCCGGGGGCGCCATAAGCTTGACTCTGGGCTGAAGAGCTGTCGGGGTCCAGAAGTTTCAGTGAAAGCTGTCCGGAAAGCATCAGCCTTCCCGACGAGTGATCAGCATATTCTGAAGTGTGTAGGGTTTGCAACTCGTGGCACACAGCATCTTTCGAGATTCTACTCGGTTCCTGCGTGCTGTAGTGTCGATCTGGGGCCTTGCGGAGAGAGAGAGAGAGAGAGAGAGAGAGAGAAGGAAGGCAGTGATTGGCAGGGTGCGGGAGCAGTTCTCTTCGAACACTGAGGAAGGCGATAGTCGAAGAGATCACCGAGGGTGGCTTCATCGTAGATGAGGTACTCAAGCAGCGCTCTTGTTGTACTGCTGCCAGCCGTGATGCTGCAGTTGCTCAAAGAGTTGTTGGATCTTCGGAAGACGCGAACTTAACGCTCTAAGTCAGGGACTGATCAGAAGTCTCGACAGATTCCCAGTGATTTGTCGGCACTCACAAGATCCTCCAGACTTCTCTGCAGGACTCGATCCAGACGTCGAAAATCGAGCACTCCGATCTCAAAGAGGCAATTAGCTCGTGCTCTCAAGTGGTAGTGGTGCAGGGGTCTGAGCTTTCGTTGTATCGGCCGTACGCCTGTGGTGAACCAGGAAGCTTCTGGAATCCTTCCTCATTTATTCTATTCCTTGGGGTCCTTCTTATAGTTTTCGTATAACTTCTACACTGGTCCTCCGACTTGTCCGCACCTGCAAATCCCAGCCACGCTTCTCAGATACTCATGATTTGCAGACCCAGCCCGTCGCTGCGCCCCTTCTCATAGCATCTTCTGCATCTTTGGCTTCACATCACGCCAAGCCTGCAAAGCTCAAGGCCTTTCAAGCCCCTAAAGCCAACCCTTTCTGCCAGCGGAATGACTGGGGGCCTCCGGGCGAATCGGGCAAAGCGATACTCAAGCAGCAGTGCAGAATCGGCTGCCCTGAAGCCCAAGCCCAACAAAAGCGAGCACGGAGAGCAAAAGCAACCTGCGAGGTGATTTTCAGCGTCTCCGCGGCGACGCCTCGCCTGTACAGCCTCCCCAAGATGCAGGGACCTGAGCGGAACCTGCAGACTAGATCTGCAAAATGAATGCTTGGGCTGAGTTTTGGCAGGCAATTCTGGCAGTCTTAAGAAAGTAATTAGCTTGGATTTGAGAATGCACGGAGGTGGCACTGCATGTCTTTGGATATCCTACTCCTCCTCCTCATCCTCCTCTTCCACCGCCTCCTCATCTTCATCCTCCTGCTCGTCCTCCTCGTTAGCATCATCATCGTCCGCATCCTAATCCTCCTCCTCCTCCTCCTCGGCCTCGTCCAGTTCGTCCTCTTCGTCCTCCTCTTTCTCCTCGTCGTCGTCGTCCTCCTCCTCATCCTCCTCCTCAACATCGTCATCGTCATCATCATCATCATCATCATCAGCATCCTCATCATCCTCATCATCCTCATCATCATCCTCATCATCCTCATCCTCATCTTCATCATCATCATCACCATCATCGTCATCATCACCATCACCATCATCATCATCAACAACATCACCGCCACCATCATCACCACAAGCGCCTTCATCGTCATCATCATCATCATCATCATCATCATCGTCATCACCCTCATGATCCTCATCATATTCCTCCTCCTCCTCATCATCATCCTCATCAGCGTCCTCATCATCATCATCATCATCAACATCACGACCAGTACAATTTTCTCTGCAGTTGCCCTCTCATATCACTCGATTGGCGTAGCAAGCTGTTAAGCAGCACTGCCGGCAAACGAAGTTGGCTGTTTCCGCACTAGTACACCCCCCCACGCTTAGCAACCGATGCAGAAAAGACCTTGTTAATTCTCCAATTCACCCGTTTGAGGCCGGAGCTTTCTCTGCGAAGAGTGTGGTTTCCCCTGGCCGCGCTGGTGCGCCGGGATGTGATCCGGGACACTTTGAGGGCCTTGTCCATTGAGATTTCATCAGCAGTCAGCATTTTGCAGTTTTAAGCTTTAGTGGCTTTTCTTTAAGTGTGTAGTGGGGGATGTGCTTTCGAAGTTGGGATGCAGAGTTTGTGGTTTTGGGCGGGTTGTCCTATAAGGCTTCTGCATACCAAAGCAAACTCGTATCTCTCGGCCCGCCCCTTCGGCCCTACACACTCCAAGCTCCAACTCCCTTCATCCAAGAGACCCTCCACTTCCAAGCCTCAGCTGCAGCAGGGCGCCCTGGCATCGGCGTTCGCCCTGGTCGCCCTGCGCTGCCGATTCCGGCACGGTGCCGAAGGCACGGGATGCCACAGCAAGCTCTGATTTCACCAAAAATGTGGGACCAGAGAGGAGTGTCGGGGTTCTCAGGCCTAGGCCTCCCCCGGATGACAAAACCCGCCGCAGGCAATGACCTTTTGGTGCCCGGCTGCTCCGACTCAGATTTGGAGCCTGGCGAGCAGTGATCCGGACGGACTTTTGCTGAGTCCTACAGAGCCCTATGCTCGTAGGGCCCCAAAACCCGATGGGGCAGGCAGGATGGTCCCCCTTCCCTAGCAGCTGCCAGCGTCGACTACACTTTGTGGTCGTCTGCCGATTGCCGTTGCGCTGAGCCGCGCCTCTGGCGACAAGAATGCCTTCAAAGGAAGGCTCATCTCTGGAGACAGCCCGACAGGCTGTGCTGCGTGGCTGCGGCTGTCAGGAAAGATCTGCTTCAGCTGCCTCTCATCGTCCTTTGCACATGTCGCTACTCCCACAATATGTGTAGTTGAACCGGGAGGTCTTATTGGCCTGCACAAGATTCCAACTCTTGAGAACAGCGGCTCCCCGAAAAAGCCACGAGAAGCCGCCAGGCGATCATTCCGGAGATGGACGTGGAGAGGCCCGGGAGACCTCTCTGGGATTCGGACACAGCGAAAGGCGTTCCAGCCGGTGTGAACGGAGGTAAGCATTGTCTACGACAGCCTATGGTATAGATAGGATTTCTACTTTGGGATGTTCATTGGATCAAGCATGTTTTTCCCAAGCGAACATAGGTACGAACGCTGGATGCGGTCTGGAGTAGCAGCGGCTCTGGATTGCTTCTCTTGTGCACCACGAGTGTGCTCCTTTTTTAATCAAGCTCTAGACCTGTCCCAGGGCGCAGGCGACGAAGGAGGAAGAGAAGCCCGAGCGCCCAGGGGACTCCAGCCAAACGTGCAGGGCGAGCGTGCTAGGCTAGGACTTTATTTCGGAGCATGTTACGAGCGGTCATGGCAGCGAGACGTCTGGCCGAAGGCTTGAACTCCAGTCACAAGGCAGGAGCAGCTGCAGAGAGTGACACTTCCAAGGTCGTTGCTGCTGAGCTACCTCCAACAAGGAGGTCTGGCGCAAAGGATCCCTGGAGTGGAATGCTGTCTGCAGAGCAAAGGGAGCAGACACCTTAGCGCCTTAGCCCGAAAGGTTCCCCACTTCAGCGCTTCATGCAGCTCCGGCAGAACAACTCAGAGGTGATCTGCAGCCTGGAGCTTGATGAGATCACCGGGGATCCTTTAAAGGAGCATTTCAGCAGAGAGCTGTACGTGGAGCGACTTCTGTCTTTTGCTCTGAGCTTAAGAGCGGGCAGGGGCGGTCGATTTTCGATGAAGGGGGGAGAGCAACCGCTGTGTTTTCGGACGTATCCGTTTAGTCCAACACAGAACTGTGCTGGCTAGTGGTCCCTGTGAGCACTGGGTAGCAAGGTTTCTCCCGCAGATTTTGTGGCTCAAGCGCAGCTTCGTGCCGAGAGCCTGCAGCCATGGCGCAGGCGTCATAGTAGGATGATTCTGGTTTTCTTGACAGTTGCTTTCGCAAGGGCGAGCGCCGTTCCGATCCCCTGCGTTCCTGCGGTGAGTTGGCGTCTCCCTGTGCAGGCCACGCTCACGATCGGCTTCCTGGGAGGCGGCCAGATGCGACATGGCCGAAGTGGTCAAAGCTTTTCGCAGCGAAAGCCTCCTTTGGCACTACTCACCACCAGCAGAGTCAGTGCCGTAATCCAAACATTTCAGACGCGAGTTTTTATCGGGCCGGTCACAAGAATCGTGTTGTCCGCTGTCCGGAGCACCCTCTAGTGGCATTACCGTTCGTCCAGAGGGTGGCCGCTGTTTCGCTTCCTCGGCGGTGGATAGCAGTGAAGCGCGTCGCACAGCATCTTAGTTGATCCATGTATTTCCAGGAATCAAACAACTTCATCCTAAACCCTAAACCCTAAACCCTAAAATATTAGGTTTCCTCAGTGACACTAGCCTGTGAAAGCTTCAGGTGTGAGGCGTTGCTTGGTGGCCTCTTGGCCCAGGGCACTGCAGAGGCGGAGACTCGGAGACTCGTGGCGTGAGTGCTTCTTGAGGAATCTTAACATATGGGTGGTTGTTACAATTAGGGTCCCTTTTTTGGTACCCTACATATTAGGTGCCGGATTATTTTACGGACCCAAAAAGGGGACTATAATTTTGACGTGTTGGGTCATTGAGCAGAGCTTTTCATGACAAGGTAAGCCTTGGATCAGGAGGTGCAAGGTCACGTACAGCCGACTCAAGCGCGACCCTGGTCGAAAGTCATTATCGATACGAACTGCGATACTGCATGGTGTGAAGGCAGCAGCCTCCACACGCCTGAGCCATGAAGATGAAACTTCTCGGCATAGCTCCACGAAGGTAACGTCCTCCAGGCATCTCCAGAAGTAGTGTAGTGTACTTTTTGTCAAGAACACTAACACTGCTGCTAAGACAAGAGACTATTTGTTTTCACTGTGCCGGCCGTTTTCAGCAGCATGGCAACCGTGGAGGCGAGCAAAGCGCTCGTCAGTGAGCCCGTGGAGGCGCGACCGGTTATGCGGCATGGCGAGTAATCATGTGGGGGGGGGGGCGGGCGGGGAGGGGTTGTTTTCGACCAGCAGGGAATGTGTGGTCACTGCTCGAGCAGAGATTTTGATTCAAGCGGCTCGTTGTGAGGGTTGCCCCAGCTCCAAACTCTTGAGGCAGATTTAGGCTGTTTCAAGCTGGGTAGCATCTCACGATCGCGGTGCTATCCTCCTCTCCGTCGGTCAGGCCAGAAGAGCATACCTGGAAAGCAAGCGCGATTCTGAGTTGGGCTGTTGACGGTGGAGCTGAGAAAACTTCCTGGTGCCCCTAGCTGCCGTGTGCAGCGGAAGCCCGTTTCCGAAGCATTTCGAAACCCAAGCTGGTTAGAAACAGTTTGTAGCTCTCCCACTCGCATGTTTCAACCTGGAGCTATCGCAAAAAGTCGCGGGCCCTTGAGCTCCTGTTCCTGCGCTGCGCAACCTTGGAGACATCGCAAGAAGCTGAGGTTCGGCGTCCGCACGACGGCCTCGAATGCAGAGGTCAGTAGGGCTAGAGCGAAGTCCTCATTCCAGCAGAAAGATGTAAAGGTGACGAAGGATCCGGATGCGCAGCCTCGCAGTGCCTTCGGTGTGATCTGGGCAGGTCGTGAGCTCCATGGGCGCCGGCGGTGTTGTAGTCCTGGCCGTCAAGCCACAGGCAACCTCAAAGACCGGGGTTCGCCTCGAAAGGGAAGAGGGGAACTGTTTAACCAAACCCTTCAGCCGCGAAGACTTCCATCTCTTGAGGCCAGAGATGTAGCGGTTATGCTTCCGGTGTGGGACTCTACTTCTCCATTATGGTTCGTATTCCAACTGTTTGTGTTCTTGAGCGTTTGTCGACAGCTGGCTTCAGGTGGCATCGGCAGCGCTGAGCTCCTGTTCAGCAGAAGCCATTTTTGTGAAGTTGCCACCATCATCATCAGACTCTGGCAACAGTCAAGCTCCATCGAAACCTTCCTCCTCCTCCTCCTCCTCCCTCTCCTCCTCCTCCTCCTCATCCTCCTCATCATCATCGTCATCATCATCATCATCATCATCACCATCACCGTCATCACCATCACCCTCATCATCATCCTCATCATCATCATCATCATCATCATTATCATCATCACCGTCCTCATCATCATCGCCATCACCATCGTCATCACCATCACCATCCTCACCATTTCATCATCCTCATCATCATCATGATCATCATCATCGTCATCATCATCATCATCATCATCATCATCATCATCATGCTCATCATCATCATCATCATCATCCTCATCATCATCCACGTCATCATCCTCATCATCCTCCTCCTCCTCATCATCATCATCCTCATCATCATCCTCATCACCATCATCATCACCATCACCATCATCACCATCATCACCATCATCACCATCATCACCATCATCATAATCATCCTCAACATCCTCAACATCCTCATCATCCTCATCCTCATCCTTATCCTCCTCCTCATCATCATCACCATCATCACCATCATCACCATCACTGTCACATTATCATCACCATCATCACCATCATATCATCATCATATCCTCCTCATCATCATCACCACCACCATCATCATCATCATCATCAACGTCATCGTCATCCCCATCATCCTCATCATCATTGTCATCATCATCATCATGCTCGCAACCATCGCCCACGTTCTCATAATAACCAGGCGTGCATCAACTCCACGACCATCAGCATCGGCACCATCCGCGTCATCATAGTCACAATCATTGCTGTGTTCTCCTCGGTCGTGTCAGACCGACTGGAGCCAATGGTACTAGTATCAATCATATGTATCCGCAAGCTTGCCAGAAGAAGCGCTTTACACGCGGCAGCCGCCGGCATGCAAGGCGAGAAGGGAACTGGGCGACCCGCCGGTCAGCCGATCCCGTACCGGACACCTCAACTGAGCCAACACATCGAAAGCGATCGAGGGGGGGACCACGGAACCAGATCAAGACGCTCCAGGCGGACTTAAGCGGCAGTGGCAGCAGCAGTAGCAGCAGCGACGAGTACCAGGAGCAGCGGCAGTGGCATTGAACACCACCGCTGTTATGGTGGAGGTTCGCCCATGCCCCGATAGCATCATGAAGTGAGCTATCAATGGAGCTGCCCAGCAACAAAGCCCTCCATCGTAATTGTAGCCCGTTCTACTCCTAAGGCGGCCTGAACCTTGGTAGCGACTCGCCGCTCTTCGTCTCGATCATGGCAGGGGCTCCTCGGCGAGACTTTGCAAAGCTACTGCTCCTGCTGCTTGCACGACGACAGCTGCGCGAAGGTCGTCAAGGTAGTCATGATAAGTGGAGGAAAGCACCTGAAGCCCGGCACAGACTAAATCGCTACATGAAACATATCAGATGAGCGCCATGGCCTGTTATCATCTCCGTACAAGCGACACAGATGCCTGGGTACGACCCGATTGTGGACCTTCACTTGGTGACATAGCGATGTCGTCATCACGAAAAGGCGGCACGTACTGATGATTGCAAATGTACAGCATCCCAGCAACTTCCAGTGAATCGACACCTTCAAGAGAAGTGCGAGTCTCTGTGTCCCCTTTTCTCAAGCCTTGCCCTCCAGGGTCTTGCGGTGGTTGGAGGATACATTACATTGGCTTGTCAACGTGATGCTTTTGACGATGAGGTGACCCTCCAGAAACTGGCAGACATGGGCCTCAGACGAGTTGTCTGGGACTCGAGGGCTCTCACAGTAAGTAAGCGCAATGCTGGAAATGTGCCGGCTTTCGCCCACTTTTGCACTTGTGCTCCGGGATTGGCATGGCGACATTACGACGACGTAGATCTTCCGGGATGCAGGTTGCAAGCTGCCGCTTGCCACGTTCCCTCTTGTGACGTTCCTGAGGTTCAGGTCGCCCTACCGAATGAACCTAACAAGTGCAGGCTCCTGGTTCACGGCAAGAGTAGTGTAGTACTGTACAGCGAGCTACCAATCTCCCCGTGTGCCTTCTGTTTAGCAGCCAGATTTACTTAGAAGTACTTGAGGCCCGGACGATGCCGAACACCCCTGCGCTGGTCGGCCTCGGCGCATCGGCCTACGTGCCATGGTCTCTCCACACTTCGCTCTAGCCTCACGACTGTTCTGCTGAGATCTTCCATCTCCTTGAGAAAGCCTTGAGACTGCCTGCTGGTGTCACCTTCAAGCTCCGCCGCTACCCTTCGAGTCGCTACGCTTGGCAGGTGCTTGGGCCCGATGCTTTGCCGACGGATGGCGCCATCGTCGAGAGAGCCCCGGCCTTGGTTGGGCCTTTGAAGAAGTCTCCGGCTCGAGATGAGCAGGCCTCTGGGAAGACAGACAGAGCACCCGGTAGACAGAGGCGTGCTGCAGCTGGCTAGTTCTCTTGCTGGAAGGGATGCTTTTGTTCTGTTCGAGGTGATGTCAGCAGTCGGCGTGTGTGAGAAGCTGGGCGACGAGAAGCTTCTGGACCAGAGCCACCAGTGATGCTTGCTACTTGTCAACTCTTGGTGGTGCCTACATTTCATGGTACATGTTTCCATGGCACCAAGCTCTTGTAAACCCTACAAGCCTCTATAGAAGCCCTACAGTGTAAAGACCCCTCCAGCCCTAAACCCCAAACCCCAAAAGCTCTAAATCCGACTATTGCGCAGCGCGTTCTTCAACTTGAGAGCCCATCGAAGCCGAGAGGATGCCGTAACCGGGCTGTCCGGAAGCGGCCCGGCCTATGTGCCCGGGCACCCAGATGTGTCGGCTCTTAGGGTGCATCCCGGCTTTGGATTTTTGGGGCCCTGGGCTGTAGGGGCTTGTAGGGTTTCAGAGTTTCTAAAGCTCGGGCTTTGGCGGTTTCGGGGTTGAGTGTTATTCGATATTAGGGTTTGGGGTCTGGGAAGTCGGCTTTTCAAGCATCGGCGCGAAGTCTTCGTCACCTTTGCTCTTCTGATGTCAAGCCTGCGTTTTAGAAAGACTCCTGGACATCTGCTGCCTGCCATCTCACGATCGGCCCGAGAGTGGTTGCGAAAAAACCGGCTGAGACTCAGAGGTACATGATGATCGAGGCCATGGCAGATGGTGGCGCCCGAGGCTCAGAGGCTAGCACACGTCTGCCGTCTGTTGTCGAGTACGGCATCTGGTGAGGAACAGCACGTCGTAAGCCCGACGGTAGCATGGCAGACCAAAGCAAAAGGAACGGGAACACAGTTGTACTCAGAAGTGTCAAATCCATGTCGCACACTCCAGGCTCCTGAACCACTACTGATGCGACCCCCTGCGACTCCAAACCTGCAGACCAACCCCTCAGCCAACTTTAAGCGAATGCTCCAAGGTCAGGAATGGCCTCACCCGCGATGTGGCGCTGAAGCTGGCGGCGCAGACGGTCTGCGGCGATCAGTTGAGTTGAAAGTTTGGTCGGACTTGACTCAAGGGCTCTGTCAAGGGCTCGCATTGCACGTGAGGGTTTGAGCGTTTCAGTGCCGACTCTCGGGTTCCAGGGCATGGCTGGCCGATCCGTTGCAAAATCAGAAACTGGGCATCAGAAACTGCGCATGAAACCCGAGGCCCACTAGAAACTGCGAATCGGAAAACCACCGCATGATCAGAAATGCCTGGACACGTGTGGGAGCTTGGAAGCATGGCTGGGACCATGGAAAGCCATGATGACGTCCATGGTCGACGGCCCTTCTGAGAAGAGAGTATCCATGACCCGACCATGATAACGTCCGCGGTCTCATGAGTCTAATGCTTTCTGAGAAGAGAACATCCATGGACAAACCATGATGACGTCACTACGACCGAAGGACTATCGAGTGAGGCGTTGAGATTTTGGCTTTTCCAGGCCCTTCCACTCACAAAACGATCCTGGCAATCGCTGTAATCCTAAAACCCTAAACCCTAAACCCTAAACCCAAACTCCTGAGCACCCCGGGCTTTCCTGCCGCAACTTCTCGGCTATATCTCTGAAGCCTTCAAGTTTGGGAGAAGTGAAGATTCCGGAATGGGTTTTAGGCGCTTTCAGGGTTTAGGGTTTAGGGAGGCTCTTGGGAGACCCCCCTCATGGCAGGGCTCGAGCCGGTCATGTGCAGGTCATGGGCGCGGCCAAGATGACCATCGGGGGTGACAAGCGGCTGGGATCCATGCAATCTACGTATCTCAATGCCCAGCAAACTTCTCGTTGCGAAGCCTTACAACCTGTCCTAATGACTTAGAAGCAGCAGTTCCAATCGAAGACTTGCCATCGGATGAGTGCAGGCATGGTAGGGTGTTTGTATCAATGTCCCTGAAGTTCTCTCGACCGCTTCTTGAGGCATCCCGCCCAGCTCCGAAATGCTGTGGAGTCTCCCGGCGGTACGACTATCGCAGGCGCCGCCTGACTTCGAACGTACCGCGTCTAGCCCTCGAGAGGTGGAGCGGAAAAGGGCGGGCTTTACTAATGGAGCTTATAGATTCTATATCCGACTTCTCAGAGTAACTCTGCCAGGGACCACCACCTTGGAAGCCACCGGCTTCCGGAACGCCGTGATCTCTGCAGTGACGGCCGCGAAGGACACCAGGGAGGAACTTACCTTCGCTCTTGAAGACGCTGAGGCGGATGCAAGGCCAGCGTAGAAATCGGATCTGTGCTGCAGGAGCGAGCAACAGAGCTTGGAAAGATCTGAGCGATCGAAAGCTTCGTGAAAGGCCAAAGGCCTCGCTTCTCTCCAGTGTCGGGTGATCTCTTTGAGAGATGACGCAATGTCCAACATACTCCGAAGCTAAGAGACATCTGGTAAGCTCTCGGATTCATCCTGGCAGAGGTGCACTCTTCTTTGCACTTGGGCCCTGGCAGTTACCGTTCAGCTCTTGCGAATATCGAACCCTCTTGCAGTAACCGCCAGGGCAATCCATCCTTATTCGAGGCCTACTCTTGCGCACAGTTCCTTGTGGGACAGGCCATTTTAGGGACTCTCGGAAGCACCTCGCAGCCAAGTTGCCCTCTAGAAATGCACGGAACTGCGAAACTTGGCGAGCGAGGCGCTTCTTCATCCCTATACAATCCACAATCCATGCACATCCGCTCCAAACCTAGCGAAGAGGAGCCGAGGTGACTTCAGCTAGCCACCCGAATCCTCACTTCCACGGATTTGTGTTCCTATACCTACTACAGACCCTTGTCTTCAAGTTTGTGATGTCGGGAACCTAGTTTTGGACAGTTTTGGACATGCGTTTCGGAGCTATTGGTGGACTTCCGTGTGGCTCAAGAGGACCGTGGCTGGAGGTAGGGTGACTCTATAGGTTAGCAGTACAGACTTGCATCTCAGGAGAAGGACAACAGAGTAAAGCACGAGTGAGCTGGCCGTCATTATGTGCAGTTTATTCTGACAGTCCTGACAGCAAACATGGCCGGTAGTGTGTTGTCTCCATGGCAAGACCTGAAGCGAGTTATTTGCTGCGGTGCCTGAGTCGAAGTTTAGCATATACTGCAGACGCTCAAATTTGGGAGAGGTGCTAGGCGTTTCGAGGTACAAAAGTAGCCGCAGCATGTGTAAAGCTGCAAAGCCTGTCGGCCGGAAGGGCAAGAGCGGAGCAACTGCGAGCTCGGACTCCCAATTTCGGACCAACGCTGACTGCTCGAAACCAGGCGCCGCAGCATCCGACAAAGGGCGCCTGGCAGCGCTGGATGGCGTGCGCTGTTTTGCTCTTTTGTGCTCTTGGCCAAACAAAGCAGGGGAACAGGAAGCTGGATTTGCTGGTGGTCGGCTTGAACTGTTACGTCTGTTATGGGTCCGCAGACAAGTAGACACCTGCCTGCGCCACCAGATGTTGCATGACCGGGCCATTCCGGGGTCCTGGCATCAGCATCGCCACTGAATGCAAGCAGCGATTTTCAAGTAGCCGTCAATCACTTCAGATCCTTTCGAAGGGAATCTACTTGCCATCGAATCGAAGTCAGCAACTTGAAAGAAGATCGCCGCTCCACTGGGACGGGCATTCGTCTTCACGCGTTGCTTCTTTTGCAAAGACCAGTACTTTGGCTGCGGTCGAACAGAGCTCGAAGACCTCTGTAGAAACGCTCAGATGGGTCTTTGCGCTTCACTCTTTCCGCTCGGAGTTTACGAATGTGCGCCTCGGCCTGGAGTGGTCTCGGGTTTCTGAAAGCGAAGAATTGCCTTGTGTACCCTTGGCTTTCGCAGAGGGGAGAGTTCGGATCAGTTTGATCCAGTTTCTTCGATGTGCATCGGCCTCAGGTATACCGGAGAGCAGCTTGCCGATCCCAAGCTCCGCGAAGGAGTTCTTCTGCAGTGGTGGAGCCAGCCTGCTCTTCAAGGCGGCTTTGGACAGTTTAGAGTAGGCTTCAAGACTTCACCTCCCGCAGCGCCGGCACGCTTCACATGCTCCCGGAGTCCTGCAGTCTTCAGGCAACACTGGGGTCGATGCCTTTTTCGTGCTTAGCGGCATGCTGATCAGCAGCTTGGACACTTGAGTTGTTGCAGTTTCTCGGATTCCGTGTTCTGGGAGACTTGAACAGTTGAAGCGTCTAGGCTTCGAAAAAAGAACAAGGGGCCCCGGAGAAGTGCTTGGCCTGCCAAGATCATCCCTCGCTGAAGGCAGCGCCTACTTGCAGAAAGATGTTCAGAGGCGCACTGACTGATTTTGTCAATGATTTCGTCGAATCGCGAGGCATCGAACTCTTGCTGCACTGCATGCTGGCACTGAACAGTGCAGTCACTAGAGCCTGAGAGACGAATCCTGGGCTGCACGAGGCTTCCGCGCCCACTTCATGTCGCTCTCTTTTGTCTCCGCCGCTTCCTTCGTATCTGGCCGCCCGGGCCTGCAAATCGCCCAAAGCCCTGCGTTGCCCCTGTACAAACATTGACACTGTCTCACTCTGATGATCGCTGACTATGATCGCATAGTGTTGTTACTGTTATTGCAATTGCTCTTTTTTTCCTATTTGTTTGTTCTTTAGTTATTTGTTCGGTATTCTTAGTGTTATTTTTATTATATGGAAGTATTTCTATCGTTGATGCTATCAAGGCCCATGGTCGTCGCTGCCGTGGGCACCGCCTTCCTGCTGGCTGCCAGCTCCCCGGCCCCAGAAACCCACACACAAAAACAAGCACCGAAACCGCAAAGCCAGAGCAAAAGCCGCACTCATCCCAACAAGCACCAAAGCACCCCGGAAAACATAATGGTAGTGACGCCCAGAAGAACACGAATAAGAATATTCATAGTTGCTTTGGCAACACTAATCGTAAACACCATAGCAAGCGTAATACCAAATAACAAATAACATAATATCAACAATGATTTCTAATGATATTGAGAAGACAAACATGTTCAATACATCATCGTCATCATCTTCGTCATCACCGTGGTCACCGTCATCATCATCATCATCATCATCATCACCATCATCATCATCATCACCATCACCATCATCATCATCGTCATCATCATCGTCATCGTTTCACTCTTGTTGTCAGTACTAATGAATGATAGTACGAAGAAGAACAATGGTATACGGGTACTCGGCATAAGTAGTTCTTCTGATTAGACTATAAAGCCAAGGCTCTCCAGACTTCGCGCTGCACTGGCGCTCGGACCTGGCCTGGCCATACTTGCGCTCCGGGCTGCAGCGCTGCTTCTTCGGAGGTGTGATAGAAGATCTTGCGTATTGAGACATGGTCGCTGTGGCCTGGAGGAGTTTGAAGGTCAGAGAAGACAGTTTCTGCCGGCGATCCTTGCCGAGTTCTGTGAAACCAAGGATTTTGATGCCGAACTTCTTTCGGAACAGTCTCGGAATCACAGGCACCTTGCCCTCAAGTTGCACTGCCCGAGGCTTTGCGCTTTTTCTCGTAACCTTAAACTTCCTGACCGAATTCAGAGCAGTTGACCGGTGGGGGGTGGTCTGCCAAGGCATCGGCCACCTTTGGAGCGTCAGTGTCGAGATGCAGATGCACCTGGGCCTGGACTGGCCAGTGGGCTCAAGGTTTGCTCTTGCATCCCCCGGCCTGATGCAAGCCTCCGCTAGCAAGTCAGCCTCACGGTGCCTGAAAGCTTCGGGCCAAGAGCCCCAAAGCACAAAAGCTTTAGGCGTACCTGAGTACTCGAAAACCTATGTTAGGAAGACTTAGTAGTTGCTTCAAAACTCATCCACGGAAGCCCTCCTCGAAACGCCAGCTGGCAAAGCCAGGTATCTCCTCACGCCTTTGCTCTGCGAGCTGATCTTCAACGTTTCGGCTGGTCGGCGCCGCCGCGGTGCTTTCGGGATACTCGGAGGTGCAGTCCCCTGATTTCGATTGGGTGTAGATGGCCTTCACGGTGAACAGCTTTACGGTACGGTGCAGTACAGGGTCTTGGGTGTAGGAGTGCAGAAGTGGTCTCAAGGGGGTTGAAGTTTGATTCTCTAAACCTAGAACATGCAAAAGTCGTTCTCCACTTAAAAACAGTTGAAGTCCTGTACGAGTCCTCCATGCTTTCATCCCTATCATTACGATACATTTTCGTCTACTAATTTATTTTATGCTGTTAGATCTTGTTATCTTGCATCATGATGTCAATGTACTGTTACCCATGAAGTGAGTTGCATGGTATCATCTGATGTTATCTTATATGACCGTTTACCATCCCCCACAAACATATGCGACCTTGTTTCCCCTTATCGCTCCATATGGTCTTGTATGATCTGATCATGTCGTCGAACACGGACAGCCTTATATCATATCATAAGTGTCATTTTGCATTACCCTATCTTACCTCGTACCTGACCTTCTCAGATCTGATCTCATCTTTATCTGTCTTGTCTGACCGCACCTAATATTCTACTATAGAAAGCACCTCACATCATACAAGGTTGTTTTACATCACATTACACTGTACCATATTGTATTCTACATTATTTCATATTCTCTATTCGTCCATACGTGGACAGGAGTCCCCCGTGAGAGCTTTCAGGCCTTTCCCAGTTGAGTCTCGGGCTCCGGGCTTGGTGGGTCTTCGGAGCGCCGCAGATGCAGCATGGCGGGAAGCGCCCGAAGGCTTTCAGGGTTTCAGGAGTTTCTGAGGTCCGAGGGCATTTAGGCTTGAGGCTCGGATATTTTCAGAGTAATAGTTCAGGGGCAGGGCTCGGGGTCTGGGTCTTTGGGTTTACGGGTTCAGTGGTTCAGAGAAGAAGCGTCAGCAGGCACAGAAGGCATTGTTGGGAAGGAGTCCGCTCATGGAACTCTGCGTTGCGGTTCTGCTTCGGGGCTTGTGCTTTGGACATGCCTGTCCAGGCAATCTGCAGCACTTAAGGGTTTGTGGTCTTTACTGTGTCAAGGATGGACGAGCCGTGGTGGCCTCCCCCGCCGCTCTATACCAACGTCTTCGCCCGGATCTCACCCTACCTCAGTGACTTGGTCGAGGAGCTGGCTGGCGTGGCATGGGGCTGAGCGCGGACGCTTGCGTCTGGAGCCATGCCCAGAGAACAGGTAGTTCAGCAAACCACTGAGAGGAAGCTACGAGACTTTCGTTCATCGCCGTTCGAAATGTTCTGCAGCCCAAAACTGCTGATGCCACCATCGAAACTTGAACACGAGAACGGTCGCACTGAGCCATGCAGCACTCGAAAGAATCTTAAGCACTGACACGGGAAGCTGCTATGCCCTAGTTGCCTGCCTTCCATCAAAAAAGCCCACACATCAGAACAGCCGACCCCGGACTGCCCCAAGCTACACTCCTAAGCCACGCGCCGCGCCGTGTCTCAAGGCGGCATGGCGCTGCACTTGGCCTTGCAGGCTCGCGGGGACCCATCCAAAATTCTACACTAAGTAAGCCCGACAGCTCAAAGCACGGGATGCCCCCTTCTCAGTACCCCGCCCCCACCTTCCGAAGAATTGTTCAGAGGGAGGTTCAGGAAGAAACTCCAAGAAGCAACCAAATCAAACGTCTCGACAGGGTCAGTTTGCTTGGTAGTTGTTTTATCAAGAGCATGGTAGATGTGGGGCCACATGGGGCTTGTGACCAGGATTGGTTTGAGAGGTTGAAGTCGGGGCACAGGATGCAGATGCGGCAACCGAATAAAATTCTTGGAGCCCCAAGCCTCTTGAGCAAAATAGCATCTAGAATCTAGAGCCATAGCTGCTGAAGCCCAACATGCTGATGGACGGCCCGTGCTCCCAGGAGCACGAGATTCGCGACGTCACGATGCAAGAGGTCCGCGGTTGGCAGGTACTGTACGACTTAATCCCAGAGTACCGGCATTGGAGTGGCCAAGGTAACTTGGGAATGACCTTGAGGACGTCAGGATTGAATTGGGAGTTTGTATGAAAAAGCTGGTCAGATACATAGCAACAGCTGTAATATGACCACCGTCACGGTGTCATAGCATAGTAGTGCACTGACAGTGACGTGATTGCTGCGAAAGAGAAGAGACTCGAAGCCCAGATCCTGAAGCTCATTGGCTTGGGGTGCTACGCAGCAATTACAAAGGCCTTGTAGGGATACTCAGGTAGGTTCTATCGTTCCTGGTGAGATGAAGATTGCCTCAAAGACACTTAGTGTGTTCTCCCACCTGCACCCTAAACCCTAAGCCCCCTTCACAGGGCGAGCTGCTGATCTGAGGTCGTCTGTGCAGCGCTTGCTGATGGCCTCTCCATCGTGTCGCTGTTGCTTTCCGGGTTGGTGGGGCACCACTACTTCCCAGCACCCTGGCACGATGGCCCAGCCTTCCAACCACTGAAGCCATCCCTTCGAATGCGAATAAGAGTCCCAAAGACCCCGCGAAGTCCGAGAACTTTGGCAGCAACTTGGGAAGGGAGTCAAAAGGTTGTCCGGGACATGGCACTTGAAAGAGATGGGTTTCGGAACATCAAGCCGCCTCAATCCGAACGACAGGCACCGAGCTTTATGGGCGAATTGCTTCCGGATGTCGAGAAGCTGGTCGTCGTGCCTTTCCCTGCAGGAAAGCTTAGCCTTAGGCCCTGGCAACGGAGAAAAGCTACTCGCACCTTTCTTATCAGGCATAATTAGACTCCGCGACGGTCAGTAGTCGGGACAGGGATGGGGGCTGCAACGCCCAGTGCTAGTGGTTAAGATTAAGGTTTCCTGGCCTCCGCTCTTCGGCTGGTGCTTGGCCCGATGCCTCCATCGAATTCTGACGGTCACCTGGCACAGACCGAAGACTTCGCAGCCCGAGTGAGATCTGTGGTCGCCTTCATACTTTTTGGCTACCCCTCCTCTCACCCGACCATCGGATCAGCATCATGCAGACTGCGGCTCCCCCGAACTGAATCTTGACAGTGCGAGGAGCGAATCTGGAAGCTGAGCTTGCTTTCTGAGGCCCAGGCTCCGAAGAAGGATGCTGGCCTCTGGGCTCACTTCGTTCCCTGGTGCCACCCCCTCTGATTGCGATCTTTCAGGGAGAGATGAGGGAAGGGGCGAGGGATCAGTTCAATTCTTCCACCACTCGTTTGGGGACTCAATTGTGGGGACGAAAATTCGGAACAAGAAACGGTTCGGGAGGTATTGGTGTCAGCAGTTCTTGGGCGCTTCCTGCTTCTTCCGCCTGGCGCTGCTCTCCTACAGCGCCCTGGGCCGCCTCGTCGCTTTTCTTGCTCTTCTTTCTTTTTTTTCCAGCTCTTCTGCACATGTTTTTTGACTATATTTCCAGAATATGATACAAGTCTTGACTGTAGGGTGCTGGTAGTATGCTCCTCCAGTTCATATTGAAGGTAGGTTTGGCTGCTGTTGCACTGGCACGGGAGCGGTGAGCTTGAATGCCAGACCTGCTCAGGTGCCTACGTTATGCAGTTCGTTGCACCGCTGCCGCTAACCTTTATCGACAACCGCTTCTTGGTGACCAACTATGTCTAATTACCATGTTTTGACACAAGGCCATGTCCCTTTCGAAGTCCTGCAGCTGGTCAAGAGCAGAGATGCTGGTGTTTGCCACAGTCTCCACTGTGACAGATTTGGTGCCTTGGCTCAGGCTTGGATCTGAGCTGGGCGGGCCTTGCGCCACAGGACAGACTGGGGGCGATGCTGCGAGCACCGGTCCAGCTGCCTGGACTGCCGACTGATTCTCCCACTCACAGAAATAGGGACGCTGAAGCTTAGAGCACGTCCGTCGCTGTCGCGGTATGCCCGGGGACGCAATCTATCTACATCGCTGCGACTGAAGGATGCAGGTTTGAAATGCAAGCTTTCCAGGGTGTTTTTGCCGTTGCAAGGTTCGCCCTTTGGACAACTCTTTCTTGCCTCATTGCGCTGCCCTATCATGCCTTTCTCGAGGCGCCGGGAATGAGGCCAGGGCCAGGCAATGAGTTCATAATCGACCGTTGTAAAACTAAACGTAAATCCCGTCGGTTCCCTGATAGGCTGGGCAAGCGAATCGACGAAGCGATTCGGTCCCGGTTCTTCGGAACTGCGAGTGCAGCAAACACAGGCGGGACTGATGACACGTTACCAGAAACAGAAATGCGGGCAGTGGAGCTCGGAATACCTGTCGAATCTTAATCAACCGTAGCAGAGTTTGCCTTGGCAACCGTGTTGTCCGCAGTCCGCAGCAGTACAACAACTCGATCAACCCCTGAATGCGCGGCTTGTGGATGCCGGGTTGCCGGTTCGCTTAATGAAGCCATCCATGGCTTGTTGCAACTGCGCTGCTGTGCTCCGAGTGCAGAGGGGTGTTCAGTGGAGTTATTTTGGGGTTCTGGCAAGTGGACACAATCTGGTTCAGGGCCAGGTTGGCATTGTGACATGTCAGCGTGTAGGTACTGAACCATCTAGCAGCAATTCTTCGGAGCAGCCTGCATTTCCGCAGAAGATTTGGCCCGCAGGTACTGCTACCGAGGCCGATCCAAAATCAAAGTCCCCAGGCAGAAATGACGATGACACTGGTCTGTGTACTTGAGGGATGGTTTGGCTGCTAGTTTTTTCTGACATCGTATTGGGCCAAAACCGGTACAGCTGAAGTCTGGCTATGTCTTGCCGTGTCTCCGAGGCGGCATGCGACAGATGCACTTGGCCCCAACCAGGTCTGACCAGGCTGGGTGAGTTAGCTTCTCGAGAGTTCAATGCTAGGCACATCAAAGGTTGTGGTGGCTGGAGCCTCCATTCGTGGCCGAAGAGTCTAGCAGTTTAGCATTGTCACTCATTGAAGCTACCACATGCTATGCTTCCACTCGCTTCTGGGGTAGACTTCAGCGCTGTTTGGACTGCGATTTAGTGTTCTGCTTCTCTAAACACACCCGATGTTGATGCGTGCAAGGATGTGCGCGACTACTGGCGCAGACTTTTCCTGAGAATTGGTTGGAGTGCGAAGAGTCTTTCAAGAAGTTCTCTTTCCGGCCACAATTGTTCCCCCTGACAGAAACATGTCTTGCAGCTAAGCTCCACCATCCGCTGGTAAGGTTTTTTAGGGAGAAGCCTGTGTAGAGCCCAGGAATAAGATGCCGGTGTGCTCACATGAGCATTTCAAGCATTTATGGAAATTCGCTGTAAAGCATGCCAATAATTCGCTTGGAGCCTGGCGGTCTCAGCTCCCGCTCGACGTTCGCTCACCCCTCAAAGGGGCAGCGGCGGCTTGCGCCCTTATTGCCGGTTTTGATGCTCATACACAGCTTTGGGCCAAGGGAGCTTCCATTCTCAATTCATGTTCTGTCTCTGAAGGACATGACAAATTCTTTCCGGGGTGGAGAAGCTCCTATGCAGTCCTTGCTAGCCCATGTCAGAGCATGTGGGCAGCTGGATTGCTTCTCAGCACAGAGTCGAAACTTCAGGCCGTCGTCGTGCCTCTGCCCTGGCGTTAGGGAGCAGCCCACAGCCTGAGGCCCATTTTGGCTCTCACTTGTGCATCGAACCCCACGTGCAATGGCATCACCCTGGAATCAGAAGGACTGTTTCTACCACTCAGGAAAATTCTGAAGCCTGCTGTAGCGTCACATGCAGGAGGAAGGCATTCGGCAGCTGTACCTCCTGGACGGTCGTAACATTGCATGCGAAGGACAGTCTTGTCGGAGATTGCTCCGCCCGTCTCGTGGATGAAACAAGAAGCCCGCTGCCAGGCGTCTTGGTATACCCAAATCGCCGCGGTGTCATCTCCAAGTCAGAAACCCATGAAACAACCCCTCTAAGACTGACGAGGAGCATCCTTCGAGCGACCGAATCTTCAGCTGCTTTGAACAAACTTGGAATTCGGTTGCCCAATTTGGGGCTGGGCTCGCGCTATGAGTTTCAAGTGCAGCCCAGGTGCGTCGTGCTAGCCTGAACAGCCGCAAGAAGTTCCAGGGCTACAGTATACCTATTCCTTGAGGTTCCATATTGTAGCTAGATATTATTTCAATATACCATTAAAGTGCGCTTGAACTTAGTTAGGCTCTTTTGCTCTCGTTTGAGGCAGCTGCGCTGTGCGCAGCGCTGGTGTGAGGAACACCGGCCGGATTGCCCGGTCCAAGTTTCAAGCCAGGTTCAGTGCTGTGCCTTGCCCTGGCTCCGACTCAATGCAACAGCTCTTCGTAAATGACACGTCCTCCACCACACGGTGGCGGGCTTCGTGAGTGCTGCCGAACTCGGTGTCGAGCTGCCTCGTTTTACGCAGCAGCCCTGGAAGCCATTAAACCGACGATTAAGAGACCTTGTGATGTGCACATGCGCATTTTGGCTAGCCAAAGGTGCTTGCGGATTCGGTCCAGCAAGCCCTCCACCTGCCACGAGCTGAAAAAAAGCGAAGTCGTAAGAGAGTACACAAGACACAGTAAGTCATACAACTCCGCACAGTTGCCAGAGCATATCATTCATTCGCGTCCGGTACTGTACCCCACAGCGCGCCTTCTCACTGGGGGCTCGATACTCTCGCTCCTGCACGAGGAGGAAGGTACTTGCAAAACGATGACTTCAAGGAGAGTGGCTCCTCCTTGTGGCCATGGACCTGAAAGCTGACCTTCCAGATCCCGGGGGTCTGCTTGTCCACACGCACCGGCGGATAAGTGGCACAAAGCACCAGGGGAAGGATGCCAGTGGGGACCACAGAGCACTTCGTGCAGAAGTAGGACATGGACTTCCGCTTCTGATCCATGCAGGGCAAGACCTGAATCAGAAACACAAGAAGAAGTCACAAGAAGCTCATCCACACTTCGTGCTCCCAAGGGCCCAAGGGCCCCCAAAACCCTCACTTGCCCGCTGGTGCGCCGGGTGCGCCTCTGCGGCCACCACTGTGGCATCCTCTGTGGGCGGCAGCTGCGCAAGGGAGCTGTTCACAATCCGCACCGGCGCATCCTCGCTCCAAGCACTCACGGGCCCGGAGTGTTCTCACAGACGCCTGGCCTCGTAGCACTTCCTGGGCTGGATCGTCGTTCGCGCGTTCGGCCGACCCCAGGAGTCCTCAGATAGCCGACTTCAGAGAGAAGCTCAAACCGTTTTCCGCGGTCACAGAACTGCCAGCGCCCAGCGCCGAGGATCGGCGCCTTGGAAGGGCACGAAGTTGTTGTTCACCAAGGCCGCCTCCTGATAGGCCCGGTGAGCTTCGTCTGCGCTGCTGAAGGTGATCTCCACGTCACCCTTCTTGAGGATCCTGTGGTTCTGAACGCGGAAGCCGCACTGGCGCAGGTAGGGAAGGATCTCACGTTGTCGATTGCGCTTCGAGCGATACTTCAGCTGCTCCGTGCTCGAGCCATTCCTGGCAAAAGCGACAGAGGTACAGCGAGGGAGAGGAGAGGGAAATGAGAGAGAGCCGAAGAAGCAGAGACACCGGAAGAGACGGGAAGAATGAGCGAGGGTTGCGGAGCTGCGCCCTCCGACAGACTTCCAAAGGGAGGTGTTGGTCGGCACGAGCGGCAACTATAACAGTTCCTGAAGCCTTCACATGTACTTTTGCTGTAGAGAAACCAGGATCCTTATCAGCACAAGCGTCGTGATTTCCACAATTCCGGCAGTGAAGGAGGCAGCGATACACCAGGACAGGAGCAGCTCGGTGTCTCTGTGCAGGGGCTCATACCCGAGGAGCTTGCGGATGTCCTGTGCCGAGAACTCTGCCAGCACCCAGCCCGAAGACAGCAACAGCAACAACCCTCGGGTGGTATGCAGTGTTCCCCAAGACTGCCAGTGCAGCATCGGACTGCTGCCTAGAACGAGGCCAACGAACACGTACGGCCATGACAAGGAGTTACTACTGCAATTTGGTTTTCGACCGAAAGATGCCACCGAAGCCTTGTCTCTGCAGGTCGTGCATGAGTCATGTGTGCTCGAAGTTAAGTTAAGAAACAACGCGAAAGTTTCGAGACACATTCACGCGAGACTTCTGAGTCCAAGATGGCTCTCCGAATCCTGAGATATCCTGATCGTGGTGTGTCTATACTCTACGTAACGTTGTGTCGCAAGTCCTGGTCGATTTGCAAAACTCCAACACAATTATTCTGAGATGCTTCAGCTGCACACTGTGAGCCCAAGCTGCCTCGCTAGGATATGTCGCAGGATGGCTGCGCTCGACCTTCACCTGCGAGCTTTTGGAGCTTCGCGGCTTCGTGGCTTCAGGGCTCTTGGCTGAGGGCTTAGCAGAGGTCCATGGTTCTCATTGGCTGGGTTCATGCCATATAGGCCCAGCGGCTGACAGCTTCTCTTGCCGTCGTCTGCGCATACGCTCCTTCTCCTGCGCAAAGGGCCCAGTGATCGAGAGAGAATACACCATGCAGCAGAGCTTTAGCACAGGGTACGACGTTGGACAAGCCGCAGGACATGGTAGAAACCCGTCAAACCAAGGCCGAAACATTCCGATGGCCTGCGGGGTGAGTCCAGGTGCGTATCCCATCTCTTCCTCAGTGCATATCTCCACCAGCAGGAGGTCACGATTTCGCTTTTAGGCAGTTGTGCAGAATATCATCCACGACCAAGACACGCAATCAAGACTTTAGCAAACCCCTCTAGGGCAGATTGCAGGAAAGCTTCCAGCACATCGTGTATTTGAATTACCATCTCTTCGATCTCGTGCAGGCGATCCAAGCTCAAGAAGTGCTGCTGGCACCATTGTGCCTAATGCCACCATGTCGATACCCAAACATCAGCGCTTGCCGGGCGAAAACATTGACGGCACATGGGCTAGAGCTAAGCTACCAATCGAATTACCTGATTTCCGACGTGAACTTTAAGGCCAGGGCTTGTCAAAGGATGGATGTCTTGTCCGGTGTGCCTCATGCTCCACCGAGGACCAGCTCCCAGACCGCGCCAAGTGCGCCTGCCACGCTCGGTAGGCACCTGGCGCATGAAGGAGTTCGGCGGAAGGCGCGGGTAGGCGCATGAGATCTCATGAGCTTGCTTCCATGAGTCTTCAAAACAACGAACTCAATCGTCAATTCACTGAACCGACAGAACTTTGAATCCCACAATAAGCCACTAACCATCTTCTCCTGCCAGGGTACCGAGTCCGGCCATCAGGTCTCCAGGCAGCGGCCGAGATTCACCAGAGCCGCGGCCGGGAGAGCAGGCGTCCCGGACCTGGAGCTTCACTAGTGATTGAAAGAGGTGCCTTCTTGCTCCTTTCGAAACACGCCATGGTCAGAATCACTCGCATGATCGTCGTTGTGGGCAGTAGATTATTGATGATGATAATGATGATGCTCATGCTCATGCTCATGCTCATGCTGATGCTGATGCTGATGCTGATGCTGATGCTGATGCTGATGCTGATGCTGATGCTGATGCTGATGATGATGGTGATGAAGATGAAGAAGATGAATATGAAGATGAAGCAGAAGATGAAGATGAAGATGAGGATGAAGATGATGATGATGAAGATGAAGATGAAGATGATGATGATGATGATGATGATGATGAGGGTGCTGCCGCAGCTGCTGCTGCAGTTTGTGGTGGTGGTGGTGGTGGTGGTGGTGGTGGTGGCTGCGGCGGTGGCGGCGGAGGACCTTGGTTTCAAATGAGCTTATGGAGCTTGACGCAGGGTAATGGAGAATCGTTGCCGGTGACCACCATGAAACTCACTGAAGGCACAACAGGACCCCAAACACGCCACTTGCGGGTTTGCACGCCTGCAGCACTCCGAAGCCTTGAAATGGCAACAGACCCCTGCCTCGCGCAAGCTGCGGATTTCCTGACAGGCTCCCAGCAATGTTTGCCGAAGCCCCCTAACTTTCTGATTTCCTGGCACCCTGAAAAGCAATCGAATGGCTTCGATACGATGGACACGCCGCAATCTGACAATCTCGCTTGCTCTGCTAATCAGTGGTGGGCTGCCAGCTCCAGTTCCGAAACCAGTCCTGCGGAGAGAAGTCCATGTGGTCCAGAAAGGGATCTCCCCGCTGATGCACTGCTGCCAAAATCGCGCACTCCTGCACTCCGGAACAAGTTGTTAGTTGATCTTTGGCAATTCCGTGCTGTTTTCAGATCCTGCCGAAAGGCTGTGGTATAAGGCGGTCCTTGACAAGTCTCAATCGAACCCCATTCATCACCAGGAGGCCCACTTCAGGATCCAAGGGCATCTTCTGCAAGAACCGCCCGAAGTACCTTGTGCGGCTCTTGCTGTTGTACTTCTGAGTGTTGCCACTGCTTTCTTAGCGCTGCGCCACAGCGCCTCGTTTCATGTGTAAAGCCGCCTTCTTCCACGACTAGCTTGCCTCTCTTGAACTGACTCTCCCTTCCCTTATTTCTCTCTGCTGAAGTAGTGGCAACCTTCTACGCGGGAAACTTGCACACAAGGACACAACTGGCAGATTATTGCAACAGGAACTGAGCCGTGCCACGTCGGCCTTGCATTCGCACTGCCTTCTACCGCCGCAGCCTTGTCAAGTGCTTTCAGCTCCAGCAACCTCGCAGTGACATGACAAGAGAGAGCACGAGGTGCAGCTTCTATATACTCCCGCTCCTCACCAATCCTATACCGACAGCTCTTCCCTTTTGGAGATCAGAAGGCCTCGTGATCGCAGTCTCAACGCGCAGCGGATCTGGTGCATCCGGCATCTGTTTCCTGGCAGTGCTGCGACGACAAACGTCTAACCTTCCTTGCACGCAAGGCCCAAGGCTGCAAAAAGCCTGAAATCATGCTGGGGTGGCAGGAACTCGCGCGGATCCCCGAGGTTCGGCAGCTCGAAGATCGTCAGCAACACATCTTCGAGACGCGAGTGCCTGGATTTCTTGGGGTCTCAGCAGCATTGACGGGTGGTGATCTTATCACTGTCATGACCGCCAGCATCATCCGTCATCACCGTCACGATCACCACCATCACCTTCATCCATTTTTCTGATCATCGTCATCATTCACTCTTGTCTACGTAATCGTCGTACTCTTAGTCATCGCAGCCGTCGCTGCCACCATGGTCTCATCCGCGGTGTCGCTTGGGACGGTGACTGCGCAAATTCAGAAGCACAGCTCGGCAAGCTTGACATTCACATGATAAGGTGCTCATTAGCTCGTCCAGGCTGCTTGATCTGAGGCTCGACATGCGGTGCCAAGCGGTCGTAGCAGCGGCGGGAAATCATTCGGATAACAATGCCTCAAGCAGAAAGTGGAGTTGGCCTCTTGAAACAAGTTGGTCAAACGACGGGGAACCTTCCCAAGAACGAAGAAGGACATGCCGCAAAGTCTTGCTTGATGAAGTTACGTCATTTTCAAGTATCAGCTTTGCGCAATCTGGTATATGCTCGCACCCTAGAGCCGAACAAGCCGCAGAAACGACTCCAACCAAGCCCCCCTCCAGAACAAGCTTCTAGAACAAGCTTCTAGTGTCCGCCACCCAGGCCTGGGCGAAGCCTGCCTGTGCGGCCTGCACGTTGCTTTGCCTCGTCCTGGCTGATCAGCAGCCTCGACAACTGCGTATCATGATGTCAGGCAATGGTATCTGAATCTGCCGGAGACGCTCCTACTACAGTTGGCTGGACTTTGCCACTTCTGTCTGCGTCGAACCTCTTCTGCATCACGATCCACAAGAAGCCGGGGAGAGACAGTGGCACGGAGGGAGAAACAAGGGAGTGGGAGGCGAGTATGTGCATGCCTCCAGACTAAATCGAACGCTTGAGCGGCATCGTGAGAAGGCTCTGCTTCTTGGACGGGTCCCAGCGCAGGCGCTTGTGCTCGCAGCTGTCGATCACAAGATCAACCTTGCCGAAAGTGGTCCCAGCAGACACTGCTGACGGTGGGAAACAGTGCAATGCGATCGGGACACGTCCGGAATGGTCACCTCAGCTGGAAGATAAAGCTTGCCACGGCATGCTGATGTGGAACAATCCTGGCAAGCCCCAAATCGATACAAGGTACGGAGGACTCGATCACGTCAGTCCCGAGAATGATAGTGCGACTCGCGCCAGCAGCTGATTTCACCAGGGCCTTCTCCTCTCAACACCATAAGCTAAAAGCCCTACAGGCATTATAGTATGTAGTATACAATGAGAGAGGAGAGTACATTGAGACCCCAAGATATAGTAACATAATACAAAGCGCTGGGTTCACTCATTCGGGTTTGCCGACCTGAGACTCCACCGTCTGGCCACCGAAGACGCACTTGATGTCCAGCGGGGGAAATCCGACAGCCTCCAGATTCCCATCGTCCAACTTCTCGGCCAGAAGAGAGACCTGAGAACACACATGAGGGACGTAGCATATGTAGATCTGGGCACCTGTATTCATTTCCAAAAATACAACAGCACTGCTCACTTACGCTGAAACGCAAAAAGCTGGCTACAGTACCAGTATTTCTGCATCTCTCATGCAGCAGCACTGCTCTTTCTTACGTCCCGACCTCGCGCTTCCCCGGCAGAAAGACCAGGAAGGACTCCAGCTGACCATCCTTTCGCGGCCGCCGCGTGCGGTGCAGGTCGGAGATGAACTCCGCATAGAGGTCCGCCACCTCCAGGGCTTCAGTCAGATGTTTCAAAGGATCGACAAGGAGCGAGATTGCTACTATCCTTCCTATAGAAGACGGAGACCGACATTGCTCCGAAAAACAGCCCAACGAAATGCCGCGAACCTCCTCCTGATTCCACTCCGCAGGCACGCCCATCACCTCCCAGATGCCGTCTGGCCTCTCGCGGCGATAGCCTTTCCTTGTCTGCATTGCAATCTGTGCTTCATTTACAGGAGGGTGGGCAGACATAAAAGGTCGGGATGGTTGTTGATTCAACGACTCGCTAGCCGTTCGAGGATGTCACTGCCTCTGTGCTGATGCAAGCTTCCTTGTGAAGACATCGAAATCGTCGAGGTAATTGATTGTGAGGGGGTGCGGGCGGCAGCGGTCCAGGTCCATAAGCTGGGGCACATGACCGTTCAAAGCCTTTGCGAAGAAATTGGTGATTGTGGCTGAATCCATAGCAGCACTCATCAGGACAATCTTGACGCGAGGATTGCGCTTGAGCACCCGGGTTACCACCAAGGTCAACAAGAAGTCGATGAAGGAGTCGCCTGAGTTTGCAACAAGGCGAGGAGACAAGCAACGACACTGCTCATGGAAACTGATGAAAGACCGTTTTGTGCAGGACATGCGGTAGAGCCCCGTAGAGCTGAGTTGCGGATGTGCACCTCGTCAATAATCAGGTGCGTGAACCTCTGCAATATCGTCACGTTTCTGCTACAGCGTTGCCGAATCAGATCTACTTTGCACCTGCACGAACGGCTTGACATCCTAACAAGTGCAAATAACCAGGCGGCGTGGTGGTCTCCTGCAAGCATTGAATCATAGCGATGGCTGTGACCTCACACAGCTTGAATCGGGTCTGAGAGTTTCAGTCTCATTGCGCGAGTCCCATACCCCTCAAAAACAGACTGTTGTGTTGCCGCTATCAAGCCCTGCCGTTTGGCTTCTGCTTCTCGCTGTAGCTGTGACTATCTCTAGTCGACTCTAGCCAATCTGCAGCAAAGACCAGGCGAGTGCGCCCAGAACGGCTCACCTCGCTGCAACCTGCACAGAGGCGCTGCCGATCTCTCACCGAAGTCCAGCGTCTGATCATGCTGTGCTGACTACTGTGCAGTCGCAGTCACTCTGATTACTAAAACGGAATCCGAAGCCCAGCCTCCAATTTGGAAGCCCACTTCTCCCCCTGGAGCTTCTCCACGCAGTGCAGCTACACGACCTTGTCACTCTGAGCGAGACTTCCTGCTACTTTTGGATCAAGTGTCCCATGTACCCTTTGGAGTTCAAGATAAAAAACGAATCTGAGACCAGTGACGTGCCAAACTTGTTGCCGCCACTCGCCGCGGCTGTGTGCACAGAATTCCTGACAGTGGATGAAGGCAGCAAAACTCCGTTGTACTAGGCATGACCTGCCACATCAAACCACATTTCGAGCTTTCAGAAGTTTTCCGTTTGGACTATAAGCCTTTTAGTGTCGTTATTCATCTCGGCCTAACTTGCAACAAAGTGCCGTACATTATAACATGGCTGATGGTCTGCCGAGCCACGCCGGTCCACATCAGAGTCCACGGCATCCAACATCATTTGCGGGATTCCTGCAGCGGGAAGATGAGAAGAGACAAGCACTCGCAGCCGCCAAAGCCGTCCTGTGCTCTTTCCGCAGCCAGTGGGAGCTACGATCACCGTGACACGCTCGCTGTCCACCTGGGCCAGGATCCTCGGCGGATGCTCGCTTCGTCAGTTCGAAAAGGATTTCAAATGGCCGGTCTGCAGAACCTCCAAGGTCAGAAAAACCGGTGTCAGTTCAAGTGCAAAGCTGCTGCAAGACCGTTAACGCTGTCATTTGTCTGGGAAAGAAATTCAGTCCAGTCACAACCTTGTTTTCATCCAACACCAACATCAGGAATGCTCGTTTTTCCGCTGTCCCTGTGACTTTGGAGTTATCGCCACTGGGTTTACGACCGCTTCGAGTGAGGAAAACAAAACAGAGAGTGTAGCTCCAGGCAGTCTTGAAGTGACAGCTAAACCACCCAGCATGTCGGAGCCATGGATCTCATCCCGCACTTGATCCAGCACGGAGCCGGTGTCCTGAAGCAAACGTGTACAGAAGATTCCGCGATCAACTTGCTTGAAATCTGCTCATCACTCGCTCAGCCTTCAAAGGCAAAAAGCAGCCATGAACGCGCAAATAAGAAAGAGCTGCTCGCACAGGCAATCAGGAAGCGCATTGCGAACCACCCCGACTCGCTCTGCACGAAAGGAAACTACATGAATAGTTCCCCTAAACTTTGGGTTCCTTGTAGGACCTAAGATCCGGGGCCGTACATACAGGAATCCTAATCTAGAGCCCCCCAGATACAGAATCCTACATGTCAAGTTGTCGTCCAGACCCCGAGCCCAGAAACTTCAATCCCGGGCACTCGGGGGCGTTTGGGCACCTTCGGCACCTCCAGCGCTTGCGCCGCCTTTCAGAAAAAATCCAGAGCTTGTTAATCTTGAGGGTGTTTTCGGGGCTGGACAGAAGTTCTACTTTCCGCTGCCGGTATTTGTCAGAGTATTGGGGCTCGACCCAAACACAGGCTGTGTTGGGATCACCGCTGGTGCAAAGTTGGGGGCGAAAAGGTGGGTGCATGGTACTGATTCCAACATACGTGCCGCATTTGGGCTTTCCCATTTCCCCTTCCTGAAAGCGATTCGAAGTGAAGTGCATTACAGCATATAATGCTGTCAACAACTCCACCAAGCTTGCTTTCGGCTCATAGGACACGTCGCCAAAATCTCACTGTCAAGGCGCCTCCGACGTCTCTGAGCTGCGACCAGGCGAGGGTGCCGGGTAGAGGACGAGGTGAAGGGTCTTCGGGGCAGCCCGGGCCGGGGTAACCTTGGAGATTCCAGCAGAACTTGGCTTTCGAGTTTGGAAGTGTTGGGCATGTGGCTTTCGAGTTGGGAAGTGTTGGGAGGATCATGGAGGGCTGCCCTTCACCGCTTGATGGACCGTGCTCAACAGCTTCAATCGTCTATCGCGAAGATAGACTCCTGTCGAATGAACATGTGCCAAGAACCTCCTTCTGCGAGTCAGGGGTGACATCGGCCTCAGACATTCCACCAGGGGCCCTTGCCGGCACATGTAAAGGGCTTCCTTGTTTATGCTGAAGACGCTTCACCGAACTCCCGTCTCGAGCCTCCATGTGGCGCGCGTCCACCATACGCATAGTGCCCATGCCCACAGTTGTTGCAGGATCTCTTGCTTCGGCAGTTCCGCTGGGCATTGCCTGATACAGTCTCATTCCAATGTCAATGTCTTGTTACCGCAGTGTTTCTAGCACTGCTGTCACCTTGCTTCGCAGGCCACATCAAACAAAGCAACTGGAAGCCGTACGTGAACCCCCCAATTTCGGCAGTGCCGACTGTGCACACGTCCACTATCCGCCTTTCATCCAAAACACACCTGGAACAATCAGCGAGCTCTTTCACATCGACTTTTGGGAATTTCACATGTCCACTCACATCTAAATTTGTCTCTGTTTGTCGTTGCACCGCTTGTCTCTCGAGAATCTCTGCCTCCTCAGGCGCACTTTGCACGGGTTCGGCTGGAGTTTGCAACCAACGACGACCTTGGACCCCGGTGGCTTCCATGTAGGCTCTGCCAACTCTGCCGGGCACTGCGCACAAGCGGATGGTTGAAGAATGTTAGTTTTTTATCTTCCAGCAACACAAGCGGCAGGCATCCTTCAGCTTCATAGACGAACTCTGAGGTACCCATGCGAAGAAAGTGCAACTCAGAAGTCCCACAAAACATGCACCCCGAACTTCACGGAGCTCGATCCAGTGCAGCTTGCCGGCGCTCCATCACCGTCCCGATGAACGACACGAGATCTGCCAACTCCACCTGAGCAGTGTTGCAAGAGATGGAGATTGCACAAGCATCCACCTGAAGTGAGCCATATACCACCTCCGCTCATGTATCCTTGCCTTGGCTCGAGTTCTTCCACATCCAGCTTGGAGAAAGGTTCCTTCATCTCTAGCCTCATAACTGAACCTGAAACACCGGGCATACCCTTTGCAAAGCCACCGGCAACGGATTGTTGATATCCTCCGGCCACGGAACATAATCCTGAGAAGTAGGGGCGGCTAGAAACCTTCGACAATCGACGTGAGGTATAAGGACATGTTTCGTCTTGAAATTCGCACTGGCGAGTTGCCAAATCTGCCACAGTCGGGCACTCGAAGAAAGTGTGATGCAACCGGACCTTGGCGATGTGACCATGCACGACAGCCCGGAGATCCAAACAGAGTGCGCTCCCATATGCTCCCATCCTAACCTTAAGCCCCCAAACCCCTAAACCCTAAACTCCGAACCCTAAATCCCTCATAGAACCCTGCAAGCAACCGCACTGCTCTTTTTGCCAGAGTTACCAGCAGCTCCTCGTTGGCAAACGGTTCACCGCAGGCCCGACAAGCCGGGCCGGCCACGAGCCTTCCCAGATCTTCCCAGAGAGCCCCAATCAATACCCTGAAATAAGGCATAGACCTTACACTATAAGGTTCTGCTATAGGGTTAGACGGAATAAACGTATTCCATGATTGTGGGGCATGACCAGACAACAAACGCAAGGGCTTTCGAGAAGATCGGGATGGGTTCTCTTGTCATGTTGTACTTGCTTCTTCAAGCTGATTCGGATTGAAGACACTAATGACAATTGCACAAGCTAATTCTACAGATTTCAGCTAGCGAGGAAGTTTTGAAAGGTCATCCAATATCCACATCGGCTCATCAAGGAATCTAGGATGGGTTCCGGAGGGCGTTGGGATCTGTAGTTGCGTCAAAGAGCTCAATGGCCAGGCTTGTGCAACTGAAACTTTGCAGGCAGACTGTCTTGCATTGGGGGGCAGAGGACTTGCCGGAGGATGTCAAGGATCACGGCCTAGAGTCCAGAGCGATTAAACAGTACTTCTTCGCTGCTGATGCGAGAACCCGAGAAGCATCGTTCGGAGCAAATTACTTCGGAGAGCCTTCAAAAAGGAAAAAGCAAATCCTTCTCGTCCCAGGATTCCTGCGGCACGAGAAAGCACTTGCATCGTGAATCCAAGCAGCTCTTTGAGCAGATCTTGCCACATGGCCTCACGGCACTTTCGGGTACAAGGGCGCTTCTGCTTTGGAACCCAACATGTTCGGGATCCCTTCTCCAGTGAATTCTCCAGTCACTACATGCGTTATATGAGCAGACCTGCTGCTGTCATGCTTCAGGAACATTTTCGGCTTCGCTTGGCAACCCGACGAGTAGGGTCGAACTTGCCTGCTATGAATCTCTCTACGACTCTACGATGCAGAGGCGTGGCCCAGTATCTAGGACTCCCGAGACCGGCTAAACCCTGGACAGTGTTTGGCCTGACAATCTTCGTACCACATCACGGCCGCAATCAGCAACCTGTCCTGACGGTGCATACTATAAAGTATCAGAGTTATATGGTAAGCAGTTGCAGAGCTTCTCTCTCTTTCTGTCGATGTCTCCTTGCACCGCAGCACAACCTCCTGTCCTACCTATCTGCATCTGAGCAAATGTTGCTACGTGCACTAGAAGCCTTCCTGCCGAAGTTTGGATTCTGTATACACACAAAACATACATGCAGCACATGTAGCGGTATAGATACCGAAGGAGGATCTATCGAACACTGCGCCTTTCTGGCCAGAACTCGAAACGAAGTCTTGCTTTGCATCGGGAACCTTTCGAGGCACCAGCCCAGTCCTCCAGGACGTCGATGCTCGCTCCTTCCGCACGACAGTAGGCTGGGATCAGCCTGGCGCTGCCTCGGTCAGGTTGCACTTATCAGAACCTCTGGTTTTCTGGATGTATCCGGCGTCTGTCTCCACCGCATTGTTCCACCCTGGCTGACGGGCGGCAGAACTCCTCGAAGGATCTGTCCGCCGAGTCGAAGAAGAAGTCCCAAGGCTTCACGCCACCGGAGAAGTGCAACACCTGCCCGGAAAGTAAAGACATCACAAAGCTCCCAGATCGGGGACTGGAGTCAAAGGGGCGCCAATCGCCAATCTTAAAGAGTCTAGACTGGTCCTTCACCAAAACGTGACATATCAATCTCTGATTCAAAGGCCTTGATGCTGCCCAAATCCCGGGTGAGCCGATCCGCGCCGGCACCCGCGTGGTCCAGGGCGTAGTGCATCTGGTGGAGCTGGTAGTTGTACCTGTTCGAAGGTCAAGAATTTCCGGCACCTAAATTTGGAAGCTGCAAGTGACATTCAAGCACCGGCTTACTCTCATGCCATGCCCTAATGAGGCCAAGGCGCTTGACATCCAGCACATTCCATTTGCTGCGGAACCAGCGTGTCAAGAAGTCCTGCTCCGGACCGGTCGTGGCTTGGTGCATGGGATCTCGCTCGCTGCGGACGCTTTCCAACCTTGGTGGCACTGGCTTAAACCCAGCGGGAACCCTCTGAGGCAACTCTGTACTGGCAGCCCTTTTCGAAGCTCTGCACCCGTCAGATTACATACTCTGAAGCCTGCCGCATCTTCCTTGTACTGTCGGGATTCCTTTTCTGAAACGCAACATGGTTACAATGGCACGTGCCTAAAGTAGCTTGGAATCTACGTCGATCTACGGTGCATAGCATGAACGTCAGTGTAGGGCAAGAAGCATCCTCTCCAGCTCTTTCTGGCAAGGTTGCAGGACGGCGACGCCCAAGTTAATGCCATACTGCTGCTGGCCGGACTTGTTGAAGAAGGACAATCCGATTTCCACCTGGGCAGAAACTCAAAGAACAACCAGCATGGAGATACAAGGACGATTGATGGTTCGGAAAACGCCTTCTACATGCGAACACGTTTGTTGAAAACGTCTCTAAACGATGCCAGCGCTTTAGGCAAGTATGAGACCGTATCACACTACATCATCAAGCTCATTTCCTCAACTTGCAGAACTCGTCGTTTTTCGTCGCTCTTGTACTGTGACCGATCATATCTGGCACCTGCAATCGTTGGCACATTCAGGTCGTCTGGCTAACTGCAACATAATGCACAGCAGGAACCTGACCTGTGCGCGTCTCCGCAACACTCGTTCACGATCAAGTCTGTTGCGTCCACCCTTTTGGTGTCTGTGTGAAGTCAGGTCTGGCCAAGGGCTCAGAACAGGAAACATGAGCCCAACAGGCAGCCCCATGCCCCATGCATGCGAGGCACCCCCGGCGGTAGTTCCTTGTGTCCACGGCGAAGGGCCGCCGGCGGTGTAAAGTCCTCGAACATGGCAGGGCCGCTGAAACTGAAACGGAACTCCTGTCTTCTCCCGTCATTGGGAGTAGTGACTGCGTGACTGGACTGGGGAGGTGGACAGCACTCCGAACCTTGAGCTCGTCCACGTTGTCGGTGACGAGGAGGTCCAGGTCCAAGAGGATCACTCGCTGGTACTCCGTGCAGCCGAACACATGCCTGCAGCCCAGCCCCCAACACCCTGAACAGCAAGTCTGAACAAAAACTCACCGAATGGGGGAGCAAAGCTAGGCCGCGGCCGAGTGGCAGTTTGGTGAACACGTGCTTGAAGCGGTCCTCACTCCTTACAATCAGCTTCTGCGCCGCTTCGACGTACTCCACCTGAGGCGCGTGTCACGAAGGAGCTCGCTTGTCTTCGTCACCGTGCCTCTTCATCGACAAATACGCATTTAGCAGATTCTTCATCCGCAGAAAGGTCGGAAACGCCCTTCCCTTCAAGCCTCATGCAGTTTCCAGTATATCTCCAGAGCACCAGCACCTGGTGCATCCAGCACATCCGGCGTGTGCCTGTGCTCATCAGTAAGACAGCAATGACCACTCCGGTCTTCAAGCGGACGGTCTCAATTTGAGATGCGGGTTGGGCTACTACTTCACACGAAATCGCGACAGGCTCAGACTCTGCGATAAGAGGGACAACAGAAAAGCAACATTTGTATGTCCAATATCTGCGGCTATGAGCCGAACCATATGCGAGGGATGACAATCCTGGATGCTGCTCATGAGTAACCCTAAACCGAAACCACGCTAGGACTCGAAGTAGCAGAGGAATCCCTGCAGTATGTGCTTGCGGACGCGCAGGGTCATGCTATGAAATTGCTTTAATGCTTTATGCCGTGTGGATGGTAGTGCCGGGAAGGAGGAGGAGCCTCGGAAGTTGTTTCCACGCCGATGGACGAGTGCAGGAGACGATTCAGACCCGAGCGCAGAGAACATGAAAACCAGTCGTCAAGCAAGCTGCAGCAGCACACAGTCGTGGCGGGTTCCGGACTTCTTCAGAGAGAAGCCTGCAGTTGCGGTCTCGCGGATACACTGCGCTGTAATTCATGTGGAACGAACTGATCGGCGACTCCTACAAGCCTCCGCCTACAATGAAGGAAGATGGAAGCTTCTCAGCACGTGCAGTCAAGCAGCCCAGGACCATGGCGCCGAGAATGAACCGCTGCAGCGTATCCTGATTCGGCAACGAGGTTTGGTGCAGGCTGCGTTTCACCCCCAGACAGACCTTTCACGCACTAGAGCGACCGGCCTTATCCGGACCGAAGAGGACAGCGACGTAGGCGCACTTCTTCGTGGGTTTGTGCTTCGTTCGCTGCGCCGGCGGCAACTGCGCCGGGGAGGTGCCGTCCACAGCGCTGTCTGCCAGCAACTCCAGTGGCTTGGTACCTTCAAGGATGCGCCCAGAAGTACAGAAGAAGTCGAAGCGATGCCCATCCCAATGCAAGCTGTGCAGGCGGCACAATGATCACAATGAGAATCAAGAAAAAGCAAGTCTATGCCCGGAGCTACCTCAAAAACCCATACCTCCGCAATGCAGTCACATGTTGCGGCGAGGAACAAGTGGGGCAGAAAAAGCGATGCTTTGTGTGGTTCCGCGCCGGTGAAAGCCAAACCACCTTCAGATGAGCCAGGGTCGGGTCTCCGGGAGTCAGACTGCTGGCGACTCGGTTGACATGCGCAGGATCTGTCCCTGAAGAATGAATAAGCTGTGAGGATTTCGTACCTGGTATGTGTGTATGTACATCTTTACCCATACATCCATATACCTTTGCATTTCCCTGTGTACGTGTGTGCGCTGAAGCTTACTTATTTGCTCATGCCAGAACTCACTCTACCTACCTGCATACCTGTGTGCCGGTCTACCTACCTACAGTACCTGTGTGCTTCGTGCGCGTGCTTTGTCTTAAGGCGTGGTGTTTGTCAGCACTGACCTGTACCACCTGTTGCTTGCTGTGCCACCGGCTTCTCGGCACGGCCAGGCGGTGTCTCGTAGCCTGTGATCTGCACCTCACGGCCAGGATATGGAGTGACCCAGATGGGGTTGTAGCACGTGCCGAAACCGGACATCCCTCGCGCAACAGCAGGGTGGCCAGAGGAAACGTTACGGAGCTGAATCTTTACGTGCACTTGTGTCAGACGCGGGCATGCCGATTACCATATGGCAACAACCTCCGAAAAATGGCGCAAGGGCAACTTTTGCGACAGAAGCGTGCCTATAATGACAATACATTGCCTCTGCCGTTCAACCTGTGGAGGGTCTTAGGGCTTTAGGGTTTTGG
>CAJNDV010037074.1:3006-15006 GCA_905221635.1 Symbiodinium sp. CCMP2456 | reverse complement strand
GGCAGGGCAGGGCAGGGCAGGGCGTGCAGGGCAGGGCAGGGCAGGGCAGGGCAGGGCAGGGCAGGGCGTGGTCAGGCATTCAGGACACCCAGCTGGTAGTTTAGCTTGCTCTCCAAGGCACATTCCACGTGCCTGCTTCTACCTGCATCGGGATGAGCTTATGTCAGTGTCAGGGCCATGAACACACGGAACTTGAGGAAAGTGTCTCGCGCTCCATCGAACGACTTGCAATTGACGAAAGAGGGCCGAACATGCTTTCTTCGCAACAGGCGCGGGCCTTATGCCGAACAACTGTAGTAGCGATCTACATCGCCGCTGTCTTGGAATGGGCACTTCACGAAGGAGCTATCGGTTATTGGCGCGGTCTGCAACTCAGACACAGAGTAACTATTTGCAAGCATCCTCTCGAATGTAGGAATAAAGCTCTCAAGCCAAGCGGTCGCATTGTCGGCAAACTCCTCAACGATCTGATGCAGCGGGGTCGAGCCGGTGGGTTCCGCAAGCTTCTGGAAGGGGCACTTTGGTTCAGCCAGCTTGCCGATTCTTGTCCAAGTGTAATGGTAGTTCTTCAAGCCACCTGCGTCCGTGTCCAACATGCCGCCCCATTTCTACATATTGAAGTTTTCGAATCCGGGACACCCAGATGGAATTCCAGTAGCATCGACTTGAACATCCACATACAAGCCCATCTCACAAGGAAGGGCAGTCTCATCCAGACCCATGACAGACTTCCATTTCAGCTCACTCTCGTCGAAATGCTCCGTTAGGGGAATGGACGGCGGAGGTTCCTGCAAGCCTGCAGCTCCAAAACGATGCTTCGTGGGTAAGCTTCTCCGTGGGATCACCGCCTGAACCGGACCCGCCCACCCAGCCGCGGTAGTTATGGCATTCACCACAGCCCTGTACATCATACCAGCCTCTGAAATTGTCAGGATAACCACCGTCGCCTCAGCCTGAAAACGTGGTCGGCGGCAAGCAACCAGCCGGTTGCGAGCATGGGGTACAACCTTTGCATTTTTTCCAATTGCACTTTTTATCCCATGTCGCGGCATTCCCCTCACACCACCCATGGCAAGGCAGCTCAACTTCAAAGTCATTGAGAACTTCTCCACGGAAATTTGACCGCTGGAGCAAGCACTCTGCATGCACTGCCCCTGCCCTTTCTTCGACCCCTTCGACAATCTCCTTTGCCTCACAGTCGCTTGCAACTGGACGAGAGAAGAGCAGCAACCAAATCAATGTGCGCACGGTTGGGGCAAGGTTTGCCCTGAATCGGTTTGAAGGACAAAGTACTCGCCATTTGAGCAAAAATGGACTACAGCAATGCGAGGCCATCATGTCTCGGCAACCGCTGCGGTTGAAAATGTTTCTGCCACTGAGCTGAGCAAAGAAGCCCTGCTATTTCTCAGAAGCCCATTGCGAGCCAAACATTAGAGATGCAAGCCACCCGCACCTTGCAGTCCAGGCGAAGCGGGCACATGTTCCGGTGCGGGCACTTCACCTGTTCGGCTCAAGCGATCAAGCAAAAGCCGATAAATTCACGACAACGTCATTAAGATGGTGGCGATGATTACGATGGTTATGATGAAGATGACGGTGATGATGAGGAGGAAGATAATAATGATAGTGATGTTGGTGCTGATGTAGAAGTAGATGTTGTTGCTGCGATGATGATCATGATGATGATGCTGATGATAATGATGATGGTGTTGATGTTGTTGGTGCTGTTGGCGATGCTTTTGTTGATGATGACAAGACTGGTGGTGGACATGAAATAAAGATTTCGAGAATGCTGTCGACGATAATGATGATGATGGTGATGATGATGATGATGGTGGTGGTGGTGATGTTGATGTTGATGTTGATGTTGATGTTGATGGTGATGGTGATGGTGATGGTGATGGTGATGAGGAAGAGGATGATGATGATGATGATGATGATAATGATGATGATGCGCATGTTGGGGTTCATGATGAACATGAACATTAACATAAAACGAGTTACGATGATTTTGGTGACGATGCTGGTGATTATGCTGATGCTGACAATCATGCTGACGTTGATCTTGCTGATGAGGATGATGACGATGATGATGATGATTGGGATGACGACGATGGTGACGTTGATGCTGACGATGGTGGTGATGGTGATGGCGACGATGTTGATGATGATGATGGCAAGTATGATGAAGAAGAAGATGCTGCTGATGATGGTGGTGATGACGATGACCATCATCATGATCCAGCATCATCATGGTCATCGTCATCCTTGGAGTCCTGGCCATCATTTTCTTCTTCATTTTCACCATCATCACCACCTTCGCCATCTTCATCTTGTAATGCATCTTCATCTTCCTCCTAGTTTTCCGCATGCTCCTCTTCGTCCTCGTCATGATCACCAACCACCACCACCACCATCATCGTCATCATGCTGTTCAATAGAGGTACAGATAGAATTTGCTATGTGGTCCCCCGCCTGCAGCGACTTCCCATGCTCCAGCTGAAGACCCCCCAGCGGGGACGGAGCTCCTCGGCCTCGGACATCCGCTTCACAACCAAAAGACTTGGGCTGGCTATGGCACAAGTGTCCGATGCTTCGTGGACCGTGGTTCCAGTCTCTGAGGCACCTCCCTCCCTTTCTAACACCAAGCTTCTATCACGCCCACTGCACATAAACCCTTGAAGTGACAACTGCACCTGGTCCTTTGCCTCCTTTGTCGGTCTATATCGATCCGTGTGGCCGGCCAGGCGCACCGGCAGACTTTGGCGATCTGGAGCTGCACTCGCTGCGGAGGCGCCGGCGCTGCCGTTTCTGCCGCTGCGGCTGGCCCTGTGTGCTTTCCAGGCTGAGGTTTTTTTTCGAACCTTCGAGGCTTGTGAGTACTATCAGCCCGGCCTCGCCGCCGTGTCACAGGTCGTCATGGGTCTGCAACATCGGACGAAGGTGTCTCCTGTAGCACTTTGGAACAAGCTCTCAGCCAAGATCCATCAAATCAAACCCTAGGGTTCTTTGGATTGGCTACTGACGGAAGCAGCGACTTTATGACCCATCCTAAGGAACATGGAGTTCATTGCAGAACGCCTACACCGTCGGCAGGGATGAAGTCGCCCGCAGAGATGCAGAATTTGACCACCTGATGCTTCAGCCCGGGTAGTGGCTGCACTAATATTTCCGGGCGTAGCCGATGATGAACCGACGAAACGCTGCCGCCGAAATTTGCCTGAATGAGTGTTCGGCCCCTTCAATGCATTACGACGTCTTCAGGATCCTGGAAGCCATCTTGCACGAAACCGTGCTTGCAGTCCGAGGAATGCAAGATGCAAAGTTCTTTGACGTCTGAATTTCGGAGCTTCTCGGGTTCATGTCGAAAAAATTTGGAACTACTCGAAACAGTGGATGTACGTCTGAACTGCACCACTGGCCCCAACTCTCGCACGAAAGTCTGCTACAAGGTCAAAAGGGTCTCTTCGCCACGTTGCATTCCGCCGGATCCAGGCTTCATCAAAGCGGAAGTCTTCCACTTTACCGATGTACTCAGAAAAGTTGTCCTCATCATGCTGCCCTGTCTGTGCTCTACTTAACTAATGTCCGAAGAGTTGAGATAGTGGCACTGGTGGAAAGGCGAGGAGCATTCGATATGATCTTGACCATCGCTCCCCGTTGCTGCTCGTCCACAGCTTTCCGAATGATGAACTTGTCCACATCCTTGGTTCGGAGTTCTGGCAGGTGATGGACAGCACAGCCGGCTCACTGTCCAACGCTCGACAGGGAGCCGGAAGCAACGAACCTCTTCACTCTCTGAGTGGCAGCTCTGTATCAGCATGAGCCACTGAAACTAAATACGCTTCAGCCCTGATCTGACTCCCGCACCTCTTTCGAAGCCACTTCACCCTGAGTTTCATCAAACCTGCAGGCGAGGCTCCTCCCGCGCTGGGGTCACGCTCAAGCTCCTCTCCCATTCCCGTGTCACGTCCTCGGTGGTGCTGGGGGACGTGGAGATGACTTTGTAGTTAGTCGCTTCACCAGATAAGCGCCCAACGAATTCGTCTGAATCAGTCTATCCATCTGCTTGCGTGTACGTACACTGACGTACACATATACAGGGGTAGTAAGGATGCAAGGGAGTGAGGGAGGGGGAGGGAGGAGGGAGGGGGGGGAGGTGAGGGGAGGGAGGTGCCGTCTTGCACACTCTGAATGAAGCAAAGCATCTCCTGGATATTCTTGCTTCCACCGGCGCAGTAGGCCCTGTCACCAAGCTCACGCAACATGTTGCCTTATGCTACTTATGCAAGTCATGAGTGGTCTAGGCTATGCGGCTTTACGAAGCGGAAAAGTGCGTTGGAATCCCATGATGCTGGCTCTGGATGCAAAAACTAAGACGGGGTATCAGCATACTACGATGACATCAGAGTAGTCAAGCACCCTAGATACGCAAGCAATCTTTCAACAATGGAATCCAGATCTGCAGATTGCAACAAAATTTTGAAGCGGATCCCTGATGCTCCGAACTTGAAGTCGCGCCCAGCCTGGTATAGAGGGCCGATGAGCCGGTTTCCTTTTGTTCGAAGAAGACTTGCCCAGGCATCCACCAAACAATACATGTCCTCTTGCTGCACCCACTTTTGATCTGAAGATGTCTTCGGATCAGAGCCAGGAGCGACGGAAGGCCATTCTGGAGCTCCTGACACTGTTGGACTCGTCCGGGACCCAGCAGTGGGAGGCATTCTTGACGAAGCTCTTTCCGGATTTCTTCAAGGGTCGCCAGCTTGGGTGGAGGGATCAGAACTGCCTGGTCAGTTTCTTCCTCGCCTTAGTGTTGTGGCAGTTGGTGCTGGAGCTCGGCATGACCTAGTTGCCTTGAAAGCGACATGGATTCCTCCAGCACGCCGTCTGACCCGGCTTGCTCTGCAAGGCCTCAGCCGCCACCGATGGAGCTGCTGTCCAACCCATTACGCTTTCCAGCTGAACTGGTGGTATGTGGCTCCGCAGCTGGAGCGGATCATGTCAAAGGGGTTCGCAATGAGATGCTCAAGAGCCGACTCCAACAGTCAGTAGAGCAATACAAACTGACTTGGCACAATGCCGCCACGAAAGTAGTTCTTCTAAGACCGTTTACTGCTTCGACCAAGGAGTTTGAAGGCCAGCACGCATAGAGTCCCAGAGCCCATTGGGTCTTTTGCTTCTGCTGTCTTTCCACCCCCAGCTCAGGCTTCCGCCAGGGCACCCGGCCTCGTCGCGGAGGCCTTGTCATGGATTCCCGACATCCCACCCGACGCTGTGAATCCTCCGTGACAGCTTGTTCGGGAGACCCAGTCAGGGCTTTGTTGAGTTCGGGCAGGGTATGGTGCCTTCGACCTGGGCCTGGACGTCGCATTCCTGCAAGCCTTGGGCGAGACGGATTTCGGAGCACCGTGGGTCGAAGTTCATTATGTGGCTCTTTTGCTGCGAGCAGTGGACCTGTGCAGCACTATGTTGTTGATGGCCTCGTCCCCTTTCAGAGTCCAATGCTCGCGCCGTGCGTCCTAAATATGCACGACTGCTGCCATGACTGGGAATTGACTCCACGGGGTTTAGGATTGAGAGGCATCAGGGATTGTCCTGAAAGGCCGCGCCAAACCTTCAAGCGAACCGGCCAGGCATTCTCTCTCGATGATTGAGCTCCTGAGAAGCGGATTTTCTCTGAATTCATGTTGACACTCTGTGAAACTATGTGTTACTGCAGGCGGCTTCGTGGATGAATCCTCGATGTCCCACTGCCTTAATCACTCGGGCGGAAACCACCTGGGCCCAACAAGGCCCAGCAGGGGCTTTTCCGGCTGTTAGGAGCCTTTGCAAGAGCCAAGCTAATCTGCGCCTCGAGCCCTGGTGGTTTTCAAGCTCGGCTGTTCCCTGAGGCGTGCAAGTGCCTCTCGTTTTGTAGAATTTGTAGATGCCCACTCGCCACAGGAGCGAGACTGCGGCAAAGCACGCCCCCACCATTCCAGATGCAGGTTAAGCGATGTTAAGCGGTTAAGAGTGAAGACATAGTAGGCAGTTTGGTGAGGCGTGCTGAAGGGAGCAGCTGTTGCCGTCGCATGGGTTGCGCCGCGGCGAACAGCTTATTTCCAGGAAGGCAAAAAAACACCTGGCAAGATGTCCCCATGCGCGACACTCCCTGTAGAGCCTTGCCACCTCCGGCATCCGAGAGCCGAAAGCCTCTGAGGTCAGAGCTTAGCCATCTTGGTTCAGAACGGCTCAGCCTTCGTCTCAGAGGGTCCTGGTAAAGCTCCTTGTCCCGGCCTTGCCGCATGGTGTTGGCCTTTTCAGATCCAGCCCCCAGGCATTGAGAGGTTCCCCGTGTTTCTCTGCGCCGGCCGAGGCTCCTTTGGTCCGGCACGCGCTCTCCCTGCGTCCGCTGCCAACGGAGAACTCGCAGCAGAAAGCTTTGCCACCGGCTCTTGCTGATCCGAGATCTGAGGTGCCAATCCCAACTCGGTGGATGGTGTCGGCATTCACCCCCTCACCTATGCCCGACTCCTGGTGACCAAATGTTGCATGACTCTAAGGTGTACTTAATCTGCAGCTTCCGGGCTGTGTGACATACTCCGAGCACGTTCCAAGACACTCGTGATACATTCGGGCGTGTGCTGAAGCATTGCAGTAGTCGAGGCCGTGGCAGCAGCCGGCGAGGACGGCGAGGCCACAGATTCCTTGAAAGTGAAAGCGAAAGAAGAGACCTGGGTTCTTGGGGATCCCAGCATAGCTCCGAAAGAAGCGTCGTAGCCAGGGGGAGTCTTTCATGTTGATGAAGTCGAGGCATCCAACTATGAACAGGCAGGCGAGTAGGTTGCAGTGCCGGACAGCTTATAACTTACAGTATTCCGATGCCAGGTAGCACGCCTGCTGCCAGAGCCTCAGGGGCTCAAGGGCCTTGCGGGAATGTTCTGATTCGATGTTTGATATCTGTCCGACATGTCTTGGCACAAGGGAGATCGCAGAGGTGTCTATCGTTGTTTCTGTTCTCTCTTCCAGGCCTTGCTACTTTGGGCCATCGCCCCATAATCATAGCAGATAGTGTGCGTGGCGAGAGTAGTTCGGAAGTTGCAGAAGTTCAAGAAGAGAAGCTTGTGGGTTGCTGATGCTGCCTTGACTTTGCTTTTTCCTGTTAGGATCTCAGGGGTGTTGCCAGAATGCCTGGATGTCTAGCGCATACAGACAGTTGTGGGGTTGCTGGAGCGCATCCTCGGCTGCCTGAGCATGTCACAGGCTTGGCGCAAGGGCTCGTTTGACCGAGGCTATCTGGAAATGCCAGCACTCTCCCCAGTCGCCATGAAGATTGTCTCTGTGAGTTGGAGGCATGCGAATGCCGACCAATGTTGTAAGACAACTCCATTTCGGACCCCTTTCCGTTATCAACATATTTTCTCGAAGTACGGTCATTGATTGCAGGCGGAGGCTTAGCTATATGAAGTGTCCGAGACAGGGAGCAGAGGCGGTTCTGGCGGAGACTAAGCAACAGCCCAAAGACCACTGAGACCCTGATGCTGCACTCGGAGCGCGCCACGTCCTCGACCTCTTCAGCCCTTCGGCGACGATTTGGTAAGTTGTGTTGAAATTTGCCGAGGCAAGACTGCTTGAACATTACGGGCTCTGATGCTCTGCACGGATCAATGATGTCGTGGTTTGAGAACTTATTCAGTACATGCGAACTGGGACCTGCTGTCTAGATACGGAGACATCGAGGAACACGAAGACAACACAGATAGACCGTCAAACATTTGGATGGCACCGACATAGGTTTGAATGACCAGGTCAACTCATGGATAGGCGAGCAGTCTTTTATAGCGAGCCGATGTGTCGTAAAGAGAAGGTGTGCTGCTCCTGACACAAGGTGCAAACCAAAGCTGAACCTGCCTGGATACCACAATCCGCTACCGCAAACCTCACAAAAACTCTTCGCTGCAACAGTCTGTCCTTGATGAAGGCACCGATGACCAGCAACGCGTTCAGGCACGGGGCACATTCAGGCTACGGCTATGTGTGATGCACATTTTTGAGGGCCATGTGCCTCCGTCTGCATATAGTCCTGCGGGAAGCAGTCCACTTCATGTTGGCTTAGTGCCGCGTTGCAGAGTTCAGTGGTCCTCAAGACCGGGTCTGAAGCTAGGAGCTCTCTGTTCGCAAAGTTCGTTGGCTCCGAAGATCCTTCCTGCCATGCCGAGGGCGTCATGGAGCTTCAGAAATCGGGTGATGCCGCGCTGGCGAGCTCAGACTACCTGAAGACAAGTCTTATGTGGAGCGAAGTATATTCGACCGGACACTTTTTGCTCCTGCTTGCAGTACGTTGGGTTGTTACCCAAGTGGTGCCCGAGGCGTCGGGTTCACAAAGGCGCGATTGAAGCGGCGAGGCGCGAATACGCCGGGGGGCCTGGCCAGGACTTGAATTGATCTTCGAAAGCTTGGGAGAATGCTGGGCCCCACCTCAGGCACGTCGCCTCGTGGACACGCGATGGGACGAGCTACAAAGCAGCTCCGATGGAGGCAGGGATGCTGAGCTTGTTGATCCGTGACAAATGGTCCAACGTCCGCGACCCATGGCGGTCGCTGAGCATCACGGCTCCTCATTTGCAATGTTCCTTGCCATAGGGCATAGTGCTACATTTCTTGATGCGTGCATGCACGCATATGCAGACACCGCCGGTCCGTGCTTGACTCGCCAGCATCGCCAGCAGCATCCAAAGCCCAGTGCTAACCTTGCAAGTCCGCCTCTCCGTTTTGGCGGCCGTGGCGGGCATCGGCCACCTCGCGGCGCCGTTGGCCCACGACGTGGCGCCAGGTCCCCGAGGAGTCGGTGCCGGTGTTTGGCGAATCTAGCGTTATGATGGGCTTCAGGGCTTGCGGTTAGAATTCGGAGAGCCTCACAAAAAGGGACCAAACCAGTACCAGGTAGTGGCCCGAGCCAGAATCTTGTCTAGGAAGTTCGTGGACTTGTCCTATTATGTAGGGCTGAGGAGTTTTCCACACTTTGTCCAAGTCCACTCGAGACTCGCAAAGCCCAGCAGATGTACTTCCGGGACAGCAGGCTTCACTCAAGCAGCAAAAAGGTGTACCAGAATGACACTGGCTTAGGGCAGAGTTTGCGTATGTTGGCATTGTAGATCAGGAGCCAGCGCGCGCCCGACATGAGCATTGTCTTCGTTACAAGTCGGTCAGGGGGTTATACAGTACAAGACAAGTCTGATGCCGAGGCCACTGCTGGCGGATGGGAACATGAAGATAGTCGAGGCGGCAAGCAAGGCGCGTTCGTACCGGCATCTGTCAGAAAGGTAAACATTGACTTGATTATGGTAGGTGTTGGATGAGCTTGCAAGGTCATTGCCCAGTTTGGCAGCGTGGAGGATTACCTAAACGAGCGCAGCTGGCACAATTAAGCGCTGTCCTTTCGATGCTGAGTCCCCTTCACCGGAGCCACTCGGATTGCTGTGGTACTCTACACTCGGTTTTGATTGGAGTCTTTACCATGCCAGTCCAAATCCTCTGACTCGCTCGGCGGTTTTAAAGCAAGTGGCCTGCGACCTGGCTTTTTCGGGACCGCGCGGGCGAGGCTAATGCTGTTTGGGATCGTCGCATCATTTGAAAGACATTCTCGAGTGCCCTTTTCCTTTTTTCGGTTGTGCAGAGTGGGCCCTGATGCCGGAGGTCCGTGGCCGTGGTCGCGAAGCGTCGGCTCGAATCCAAGTTCGATCCGGATGACGTTGCATCCCACTTGCTACTTCCACGGGTCAGTCGTTTCCTCGATGTCTCTGCCAGCATGCGCGCTACAGATCGTTACAGTGGTAACCTGCTTGCGGGGCGGGGCAAGTCAGAGAGATCAGAGTTGGCTTGGCATAGGCAAAATACGTGGACCACTTCGTGAAGGCTTTGAAGGATGAGGACCATCAGGGTTTCTGCTTTTCGAGATGAGAGCCCTCGACGGGAAGCAAAACATCCCTGAACAAGGGAACTGTGAGCCTTCTCTCCGACTTCTCCATTCTCTTCGCCCCCCCCCCCCCCAGCCAGAAGACTTGGCTTCACTTCGTCTCCAGATTGATCACGCTACGTCCTGTTGATGTTCGCAGGATTTCCGTGTTCGCCACGCCGGGTCGCAGGCCCTTCTCGAGCTAGGCCAGGTGCCGGCCCTGGGTTGGAAAACAGCTTCGGCACTAGCTTGCAGTGTCGACGAGAGAGCTTCGGCCTGCTAGACTTCAGGAGACCTTGCTGCGCCCTATGCGGCCGACCTGGCTGCTGCTCTGGGTGACGACGACTGGTGTGGCGCCCGGCTCATGACTCCAAGCGTGGGAAGCTCACCCTATCTGCTAGCCCTCTTACGAGGGCAAGATGACAGTGAGCAAGATGCAGCGCAGGTACGTTCGTGGCAATGCGGTGCAGGCAGCCTGATGCAGCCTGGGGGCCGTCGTTTCAGCTTCTCATGTCGGCCTGCGTGTGAGCACCTGGTACTTTCACTTCTGGAAGCAGAACCTTCGAAGTGGCGTTCACCACTCCTATGTGGCGTCACATCACTTGGGAGCCTTCGACGGCCACGTTCTGGCTTTTCTCGTCATCATCATCATCATCAGCAGCAGCAGGACCAGCAGCATCATCATGTCGTGACCAGATTCATGTCATCAACATCGTCATAAGCATCATAGTCCTCGTCGCATCATCTTGTTGCCGTCGTCGTCGTCGTCCTCCTCCTGCTCCTCCTCATGCTCATCGTCCCTCGAATAGGCGCATCACGTCTTGGCCTTAGGCCCAAGAGTGCTGTCCAGTCCATCGCAAAGTCTATTCAGCTCGGTGATCTTTCGTTGGCTTTGGTGGGCTTGGCCAGGCGCTCGGCAAAGTCGGCGACGCTGCTGTGCCTGAGCCTTGTGAGCCTCCTCCACAGCTGCAGCCCGTCGGAGAGATGCTTTCGGACCCGTTTCAAGACGGACCTTGCGCAGAGGTGTGGCCCATTCCCAAAGCTAATGAGCTGTCTGCCGGAGGCCCTTCGTCGGCAACCTCGCGACTTGCCTCGGTGATTCCGTGCCAGAGGCCCCTCTTACCAAGCCATGGCAAGCACGATGCATGATGGTTTTGGCCGTAAAAGCGCAGGTGCGGCGCATGGCCAAGGAGGCAGGAAGTTAAGGGTTCCTGACACCAGTGGGCTTGGGACGGATGCGAAGACTTGCAGCTGTGGGAGGTGCTCGCCAAAGTTCGTGCACTGAGCTTGGCGGCGGGAGAAACTGGTGAGGCTCCCGCATGAAAAAGGAGGCAATCATGCGCGTAAGGGCTCAGAACTCAGAGCAGGAGGATATGCACTCCTCCACCCAAGAGTGCTTCTGTCAGTATCATCGTCAGTGCCGGAAACCCTCGACACTGTCTGGGTCCTAGGTGAGCTGATGTCAGCCATGTGAGCAGAATACATTGTATTGGGTCTTGGTTCTACAGCCCACGAGCATTTTAAGAGACGTGGCTCTGAAGTATTGCAACAGCACGACTGAACGAGTGAGCCGTGTCAAGCTTTCGCGCAGCATCGCAGAACCAGGCTGGTTTGGCCCAAGGTGATGCCGGGCAGGGCTGTTGAGCCCGCTGTGTGGAAGTGTTTCTACTTCACAAGCCACTTGGCTGGTTTTGGGTCATCTCTGAAAGCCGGCTGTATCCGTTGCATGGAGCTCGAGGCAGAAGAAGTGGAGCTGCGCCTCGCGAGCTTCGCAAAGGATGAGGCACTCTGGGATGCGTTCCAAACACTAGAGAAGGGACTGTGACCTCCTCCTGCGGCTCGGGCTCACAGGTACAAGCGAAATAGCCTCCTGCCCGTGCTTCCCTTGACTTCCCTGATCCAATCTCATCTTGCACAAATGGCTCGTCAGCTGATGATTGCTGGCTGTGCTTGCTGCCTGGCGGTCGTCGCAGCTCAGAACACGACGACGACGGAGCTAGCAGCCTCGGCTGTTGCTGCACTCCGGGGCGCTTTTCGGCAGTGCGTACCTGAACAGGGCGTTT
>CAJNDV010037073.1:0-12835 GCA_905221635.1 Symbiodinium sp. CCMP2456 | reverse complement strand
CTGCCTAAAGTCCCCCAGCAGCAGGACCCTAAACCCAACCCCTAAACTCCTAAACACCTAAACCCCTAAATCCCGAAACCCCTAAACCCCTAAACCCCTAAACCCCCAAACCCCTAAACCCCCAAACCCCTAAACCCTAAACGCCTAAAACCAAACCCCGAAACCCCCAAACCCCGAAACCCCTAACCCCCAAAACCCAAAACCCCTAAACCCCTAAACCCTAAACCCCCAAATCCCTAAACCCTAAACCCTAAACCCCCCGAAACCCCGAAACCCGAAACCCTAAACCCTAAACCCTAAACCCCGAAACCCGAAACCCAAACCTGCCAGATCTGAGGATTCCACGGTCCGCACTTGCACCTTCATCATCTTCTCCTTGCCCGAAATACTTTTAGGGTTTAGATTTTGGGGTTTAGGTTTTCGGGTTTAGGGTTTAGGTTTTAGGGTTTAGGCTTCAGGGTTTAGATTTTAGGGTTTAGGTTTTAGGTTTTAGGGTTTAGGATGTAGGGTTTAGGTTTTAGGGTTTAGGTTTTTGGGATTCGGCTTTAGGGTTGATGATATAAACTCTGCATTGCCTTAAGGACCCTAAACTATGGGAATTACGGGTCTACTCCCTATTCTGGTCGGAGACAATGCAGGATTTTAACCCTGGCTCCGATGGTAGGTTTTAGGGTCCAAGGCATTTGGGTTTTCGTGTTTTGGGGTTTATGGGCTCAAAGTTGCAAGAAGGTCCAACTAGAAGTAATACCCCCTTGATAGTCGCCACAAACAAGCTTTTGCTGCAATATGCCTCAGCACCCTAGTTGTTCTAATCAGTATACCGAAAAGATACCTCAGAGCCCTATCTGTTCGAGCGTATGAAACCAAATGCCTAATTTGTTGGCGTGTTTTTGCCTAAACCCTAAACCCTAAACCCTAAACCGTTCCCCAAACCCTAAACTCTCAACCGTAATGCCCAAACCTGCGCCGCCGCGGGAGTCGGCGTAGCGGAAGCGCCTCAGAGAGATGTGCCCTGAGACGGGTTCCAGAGATCAGGCTTCACCCTAAACCCTAAACCCTAAAGCCTACGCCCTAAACCATAAATCAGGGTTCTTGCTTGCGGCTTTCAGGTGCAGGCCTTTGTGGGCTCTATAAGGGCTCTAGAAGGGCTCTATTGGGTTTAGGGCTTAGGGCTTCGGGTTCTACTACGGTTTTTAAACGGGGACAATGGCGATCCACAGAAGTTGTCAGCCACACAAAACGTGAGAGGACTGCAAACTTGGGATCCCGCCGGCGTAGCCGTTAGTCTTTGCTTCACTGGAGGCCTCCGTCGGGTTTCCCCCGCCCCAAGCACTCAGAACATAGGTTCGAGGTCGGAGGATTCCGGATCAGCCCTGAGAAAACGCCAGAGTCGGTCCCGGACTGTAGCATGCGACTTCAACCAAGGTCGCCCCTCCACTAGACTATGCTACATTGCAAGACAGTATCCTTTAAATATACATATAATATATACATATAATATATACATATAATATATACATATATATATATATATACATATATATATATATATATACATATATATATATATACATATATGTATACATATATATATATATATATTCTACTGTATTCGACTATACTATACTCTATTATACTCTCCTCTCAGCGTCCGGCCTTTGCCTTAGGTTGGGCGGGCGATGGCGTTGGCGTGCCCTTGGCTAAGGCGAGGCGTAGAGTCTTCATATATGTTCACTATGTCGCTGCTGAGCGCGCTCTTGTTGGGATCTATGCTGCTGTGCTGCACCAGTGGTGACAAGAACTACTGTCACTGTTTCTGAGTGTTTGCTGCCACAACCGTCGTGAATAGCGACATCGGCAGCACGGCAAACTGAGCCCGGCACAGACAAGCCGGGAATCTTTTCTATGACGACTCGCTGTGCCTGCCACGGACGTCATATGAAGGAGAAATCCCAGTTCTACTGCTACTGCTACTGTTACTGCTACTGCTACTGCTACTGCTGCTACTGCTACTGCTACTACTACTACTACTACTACTACTACTACTACGACGACGACGACGACGACTACGACTACGACAACTACTGCTGCTACTCCTGGTATCTCGGTCCGACTGGAACATGCTGTACTCCAGTACCTCGAGTGTAGGGCCCCGACTCAAACCGCTTCTGCTATGCCACCCTAAACCCTGTGACCCTTTGCCCCAAACCCTAAACCCTAAAGCCCTAAACCCCTCAACCCTGCAACAACCTGGACCCCGAACCTTAAACCTCCTCAACTCTGTAACCTTAAACCCCCCAAAACCCTAAACCCCAAACCCCCCCAAAACCCCAAAACCCCTAAACCCCTCAACCCCTAAACCCCTCAACCCCAAAACCTTAAACCCTGCAACCCTAAACCCCCAAACCCTGCAACCCTAAACCCCCTAACCCGGTAACCCTCAACCCGTAAACCCCCTAACCCTGTAACCCTAAACCCCCAAACCCCCTAACCTCTAACCCTAAACCCTAAACCCCTAAAACCTGTAGCCCTAAATCCCCTAACCCTCTAACCCTAAATCCTGTAACCCTAAACCCCCTAACCCTCTAACCCTAAACCCTAAACCCCCTAACCCTGCAACCCTAAACCCCCTAACCCGGTAACCCTCAACCCGTAAACCCTGTAACCCTAAACCCTAAACCCCCTAACCCCCTAACCCTCTAACCCTAAACCCCTAAACCCTGTAACCCTGCAACCCCAAACCCCAAACCCCTTAACCCTCTAACCCCAAACTCTCCGCGGCACGAGCTCCACACCTGGCCTCGACGGCCAGCTGCTCGTGGCCCCAGGCCGTGGGATGAAACCTTCACAGAGGAGGGATCTAGGATGTAGGGCTTCGGGGTTTAGGGTTTAGGGTTTAGGGTTTAGGGTTTAGGGTTTAGGGTTCAGGGTTCAGGGTTCAGGGTTCAGGGTTTAGGGTTTAGGGTTTGGATGTAGGGCTTAGGGATTCAGGGTTTAGGGTTTAGGGTTTGGGGTTTGGGGTTCCGGATCTGGGGGCTTTGGGTTTAGGGTTTAGGGTTTAGAGTTCAGGATTTAGGAGGAAGTGTTGAGGGTTTAGGGTTTAGGGTTTAGGGTTCAGGATTTAGGAGGAAGTGTTGAGGGTTTAGGGGCCGAGGGTTTAGGGGTTTAGGAGGCAAAGCTTCGAGACATGAGGGTTGACTGCTTGGGTGGGCTTTGCAGGCATGGGACCCAGGAGCTCCAGCGCCCCCGGGCTATCAAGCAGCAATATGCAGAACAGTCTGGGTTTGGGGTTTGGGGTTCTTTTTTTTTTAGGGGCCCTCTTCCAACTGCAGAACAGCTAGAAGTCCTTACCAGAGGGTTTGGGGCTCCTGTTCTGCTGCTGAGGGGAACTGCAAGACGCATTGCAGGATAGTCAGCCCTGTGGCTCGCAGCTTCTTCCGGGATTTCCGGGTTACAACAAGCCCTCGGCATGAGTTTAGGAACTCTAAGGGATTGCAAGGGGACATCTGGGACATTACCCCCTTAAACCCCAACTAAGGGAAACGATGGGTGGGGAGTTTAGGGTATAATATAGGGCTTCTATAAGGCTTCTATAAAGTATATAGACCTTCTATAAGGCTCCTATAGCGGTAACTACCCACCTGAAAACGTCCCAGGCCCAACAGCCCTCACGGCATGCTCCGGGTTCCCGCACATGCTGAAGTCCCACATGGACCGATCGAAAACCTCGCCGAAGTTCAGGCGAAGACGCTCCAGCGCGGCGACCTCCCCAAAACGGAACAAAACCACAACGAACTAAGAAGAAATACACCCCAAACTAAAGTGTGTGGGACGCTCTTGTTGTGGTCCATCACTGAAGCGCATGTAGATAAAAGTATTTCAGTGCAATAGACACGGCATCCAAGAAATCCTTCGAATCCACTGTGTGGGAAAACTCCCCCCACAGCGTCCCTTTCTGAAACTAAACCTTAAGAAAGCACTCCATAGAGCTATCCTACACCCTAAGCCCTAACAACCCTAAACCCTAAACCCTAAACCCTAAGCCCTAACTAGGCCCCACGCCACCTAAACCTGACTTAACTTAGGCCCCAGGCGCCTCGTCGAAGAAGACGCAGGCGCTGTCGGAGTGGTTTTTGTTAAAGTCCTTCAAGAGCTTGGCCAGATCCCCTACGGTATCGGGTTTTAGGGTTTAGGGTTTAGGGTTTAGGTTTTAGGGTTTAGGGTTTAGGGTTTAGAGTTCAGGGGGGCCGCTGACCAAAAAACTCTACTGTAACAAAGATGTCATGCCTTGACAGCAAGGCTACTAGGCGGAGGTCTACCACAACAATGACTACAAGGAACCATGCAGATACATTTTTTGACCTCTGTCTATCCTCATTATGGGACCTTTACTGCGAGGGGGACCCTAAACCCTAAACCCTCCAACCGACTGACACGGTTCTAGAGCTGACGGTCTATGAGGGTTTAGGGTTAAAAGTTTAGGGTGTAGGTGTACCGTTTCGGGTCTCAGGTTCGTTTCTGGGGCTTGGGGTTTAGGGGTTAAGTATGCGGGTTAAGAGTTTGAAGTTATTCAGTGTGGTATACACGGTGGAGTTCTACAACACTTCCATCGCTCACTGTAGCTAGAACTGCTTGGGGTGTCAGCGAGCCGCGGAAAGTCCCTGGTACGCGGCTCCGGGCTGTGGCACGGTGCGTGCTGCACCCACGTCGTATTGTTTACACAGGGAGTTAGGATGAAAGGGACCCTTGGAAAATACAGACGGTTCAGAAGGGTCCCCATTTAAGCGGTCTTCCTAATACTACCTAGGATCCATCACATTGGCTACATGTCGGCCTCGAAACACCAGCATTCGCGCGAAGCGTTTTCTGGCTATGCTCCAGAATCCCGCAGTGTTTGCGCGAAAGCACGGTGGTCGCGTCGTCAATACTTGGGGTCCCGCCGGGATTTGGGGCGAGCAGTTTGGCCGCGCTAGGTTGGGCCGTGCTCGTAAACTGCGTCCTGCCGAAACTAAACCCTAGATCCTAAACTCTAAACGCTTGTGGGAAGCAGTTTGGCCGTGGTGTCCTGGTGGTCTACCTTTTGGTCCGTGGTCTCACGCTGGTCTCCCTTCGTGTTATCTCTCGGTTGCATGGCGGTCTCCTGGCGGTCTTCTGGGTCCTGATGGTGGTCTCCTGCTGGTTTCTTCGTTGTCTTCTGGTAATCTCCGGCTGGTCTCCTCGAGGTCTTCTTTCTGGTGGTCGTCCCGTGGTGGTATTGGTGGTCCGAAACATGAGGGAGCCTCAGATAAATCTTATAAGTCCTGACAACCAAAGCATACGCACACCCCAAAGCTGACCCCGAGTTCAAAGAAACCCCCCTAAACCCTAAACCCTAAACCCTAAACCCTCAACCCTAAACCCTAAACCCTAAACCCTAAACCCTGAACCCTAAACCCTAAACTCTGAACCCTAAACCCTGAACCTTAAGGTTTCCAGCTCCCGTCCTGGACGAGGTGCTCCCAGCGCTCGTGCAAAGCGAGGCCTCAGGGGCGGGGGCAACCCAAGGCCTGAACCAAAGCCCTAGGCAATCTGTGTGAATCCAGTTTTAATATTTTTTATCACTATTGTTGTTATTATTACGACTATTGTTATTATCATTATTATTACCATTGTTATTTTTATCATTATGATTATTGATTAATAGAAACTAAAGGAGCACAGTAACATCAGTTATCTTATGCCTTCTAATGTCCCAAGCCATAGTGCCTAAAGCCCAATACACTCAAAAGCCTTCCCCTCAAGAGCCCTCGACCCTGCGACCCAACAGCCTCACAAGCCCAGAAGTCGCAAATGCCCGAAAAGCCCCAGCGACCTTCGTTTTAACGACCAGCTAAACCACGAACTCCAACAAAACCAAGCCTAACCCCGAACCCTAGAATCCGAAACCTCCAACCCTGGATCCCAAACCCAGGGTTTAGGGTTTAGGGTTTAGGGCTTGGGAGCCCAAAGCCCCAAATCCTAAACAACCCCTCGCGGCCTGCACCTCCACCGCCAGGCGTGGTGGGTCCCCGGGGCTCACGCCCAGGGCCTCGTGGGCTTCGGGCTGCCAGCAGTCGGCTTCCAACGTCTTGAGGCTCTCGGCTTGCCGGGATGGCACCCTAAACCCTACCCCCTTAACCCTACACCCCTACACCCTAAACCGTAAAACCCCCTAGCCCTAAACCCTAAAAATAAAAACCTAAAACCCTAAACCCGAGGTTGCACGGAGTAGCGTTACAAAGCTTGGAGTACCCAGAACCCCCGGGAGGATCCAAAAAGTAGATCCCCTAAGGGAGTTCCTATAAAGTACCCATTAGTAGCTAGGGTCCCAAATTAGGAGTTCTACTTTTTAGGAGTTTGGGTAAGGGCTCTCAGCGTGTGGGCCGGCACGCAAGGTGCCTCCAAGCGTCCCGAATTCACCATGCCGGTGATGATCGGCCTGGCCGACGACCCCTTGGGTTTAGAGTTTCGGGTCCTCAAAGAATCATGTGCTGCACACCTTACGGTGAACCCCCTCATGTTGAGAAAACCAGTTTCGGCCCAAGGACAACGTGAACTTCGGAAATCGGGCCGGGCAGGCAGCGCCATGTTGAAAACCGGCATGTCCAGGAAAATGGGCACCTGAGACCGGTTCGGACATGATCGTGCATATACCGATCCTCATGGTTGGCGGTTGTGCTCCTGTGTTGCTCCTACCCCGATGCGGAAATGACACGCCTGGATTCCAGGTCCTTCCCCAGCCCTACTAAACTGACTCCGTCATCGTAAGAGGCATAGACACGCTTGGGGCCCGGCGCCCGAGACCTCAGCCAGGAGAAGAGAAAGATGCAAGACAGCCACACAAGGTCAGAAGCCTGAACCCTTACGGCTTCAGGGCTCAGGGTAGATATAGGGTTTAAGGTTTAATAGGCTTAAGGTTTTTATAGGGCTTAGATAAACTAAGCTCTACTGTACCCTGAACCCGGGACTTCCGCGCTCTTGCGGAAACCTCTGACGTCTTCCCCTAAACCCTAAACCCTAAACCCTAAACCCTAAACCCTAAACCCTAACGAATCCAGGCTTCCGCGCCAGGAAATGCCGGGCCCCGGCCTCTGATGCAAAAGGCGCAGGGTCGGAGTGGTTCGAGGGTTTGGCGATGTTTGGGGTTGGGTGTTTAGGGTTTGGGGGTTAGGAGTTTTAGGGTTGAGGGTTGAGGGGTCCAGAGTTCAGGCTTTGGGGTTTCGGGGTCAAGAGTTTAGGGTTTAGGGGTTTGGCCGAGCTTGAACCGACTAAAGCTTAGCTGCGGGCTCCGAGTTGAGGAGTTGTTCCCGTTCAGCGGCTCCCCCTGTTAGTACCTACACATCGTTTTGTAGAAGATTGACACCACGGATGTTTGCCTTGTCGCTCTGGCCTCTTCGCGAAGCTCACTGCCAATGCTCTGGAGCAACCATGGAATAGCCTTCTGCTCAACCCCCACAAAACTGTCCTGCTTCATGCTTCCCTACCAACGCTTCAAGTTTAAGCCGAATGCTTGGGACCTGCAAGCAAACCATTGTCCATACAGGGATTGGGCATCAGGCACTGCATCCTTGCACCGTACGCTAGCCGTCTTCACTTCACCCCTAAACCCTAAACCGCGTATCCTCTTCTGAGTCAGGGGCGCGGTGCATGGACTCGAGGAACTCTTTCATGAACTGGCAGGCCGGGAGTCAGGTGGTGGTGTGTCAAACAATCAAGGGTACATTATTTCAAGGTCGCTATAATACGGATTCCGTTACTACTGTTGATGATATATGTCCTGCATTACCTTAAGGACCCTAAACTATGGGACTCATGGTATATTCCTTATTATGGGGAATGCAGGATTTATATCATCAACCGTAATTAGGGCTCGCAGTTTGTATTGAGGCCGTTTCTATTCTGACACTCGCCTGGAAGCCCACCGGCAAAGACGATGCGGGCAGATATGCACACACTGTGCACACATTCGTCTCACTAGTCTACGACTATTGGTATATATATATATATATACATATATATGTAAAGTATATGTAAGCATGAGTTTCTGTAACTGCAAGAATCTGAGGCCGGTGCCGCTGCCTCGCGCACGCCGGGATTCGGCTGCAGCATTTCGGGAGTCGCCAAGGAAGCGCCGCCTGCGGAAAGAGAGTTTGGGTCTTTACTCGAGAGATTCACTTCCGCCTCATAGTGGTTAGTTACCGTTATAGGAGCCTTATAGAAGGTCTATATACCTTATGGAAGCCTTATAGTGGTCACAGTCTGCGAAGACTTTGGGTGGGTGGCGAAAATCTCGGGGTGTGGGCGAATGCTTTCTGCGGCAGTCTTTGAGGCCGAGCAACTTCAAGAGCGCTTGTTGCCCGTCAACGTGATGTGCACGGCTGCCGACACCGTGACGGCAGCGGCAACACGAAAGCCCCTAGACTAGTGGACATCAGCCACATCGAACGCACATGTCCACTGCGTTGCGTGTGCAAAAAAGAGAAGAAGTCGCCGGACAAAGCTCTTGCTGAACCTCTGATCGCGCCTCCTCCACCAAGCAAGCCACCAAGACCGCCGCCCATAAACGCCTGAAGACAGAAACGGCTTTGTGCTTGGCAATGCCACGGTCATGAAGGGTTTCGATAGACCTGTGGTCTGCTGCGACACGAAAGGCGGCTCAGGTGTGATGTCCGTGGCAAAGTGCAGCACGGCTTTCGCCTCTGCCATCTTCATGATGAAGTCGTTCCCACACCTGGGGCACAAACATACATGAACTGGTTATGAACACCTCCCTGGTGCTAAGCTCCTGACGTATGGATAACTATCAGCGTCTCGCTTTGGAACAAGCCGCCCACGGCTTTGGGAACCTCCGGAACGAGTAACACAGGCCTTGCATTAATCCTGAATAATCCTGATGTGTGCGTTCCTCATACTGATCCTCATGAATTACTAGCACTTGAGCATGTCTTCAACATCTCATTTGCCACATGTTCACGGGAAAAGTACAGGCCCGTCGCGAGGCAAGATCCTCTTCGGGATTTAATTGTGTAAGTTACCATAATAAAGAAACCATATTGTCTACTATAAATCCCTCTCATGGTAGCCTAAATAAAAAGTCCTCAACAAGAACCCAGTATAAAACCTTGTCAGGCACTTTGAGTGCACCAGACAAGCCAATCCATGAACCTTAGACAACCCCATAACATTTTCTAAAGCTCTCTCATGACCTGAAAAAACTGCACCCCGCATCTGGATTCGGATTCTGCGAAGATTCCCCACGAAACCACTGCAAACCACCGATGTAAAGAGCAGCACCGAAACACCAAAGACTACGACAGTGCTAGCGATCGTGGTCCTGGTTGTTGCAGGAAAATCCTTGTCCAACAAAGAATGTAATACTAACAATCAGAAGCTGGTGAACAAGTGAAATGACAGCAATGCCAGTCGTGAAAAAGCCAAAAACAACAGCAATGACAATCAATACCCCTGAACCCTAAGCCCTGAACACAGAACCCTACACCCTGAACCCTAAAACCTGAACCTTAAACCCCTACACCCCTAAACCCTAGAAAACCTTTCTGAAACCGAACCTCAGGGCTGATAAGCGCTCTCTGCGCTTGGTTGCGGATGTCCCCGCACATGGAACCTGCTGAGACTGTGGGCGAGGCCGAGGGGGTTTAGGGTTTAGGGTTTGGGGTGTAGGCTGCGAGGCCTAGATACAGAGTTGAGCATTCAGCGCCTAAGGCCAAGGGTGTTGGGGTTTCTGGATTGCATTCCCCACAAAACCCTTCACTATAGGATCCTTATGGACCCTAAACCCTAAGGCTAAAGGTTCAAGGCTTCTTGGGGAACACTGTTGGGTTTCGCGTCTCGCACTTGGAAAGCCGGGCTCAAGGTCCTTGTTCCTGGAGTCGGAATAGGGCTTTGGGTTTAGGGTTTAGGGTTTAGGGTTTAGGGTTTAGGGTGGTACGGTTTTTTTTCTGTAGCTGCATGCTTACGGTATAGGGGTTTAGGGTTCAGGTTTCTGCATTTAGTTTCAGGTTGGCCAGGTGAAAAAGCCTTCGGATTGTATCTGTGTGCGTCAGACACACGGGTAGTTCTCCAAGGGTGCCGTGCTACATCGGGGACCTAAAAAGGGACCCAGAACTGCCCACATGATGCTGACAGAACTCAGCACATTTGGCCCCACGGCAAGCCAACACAGCAGGCCTGCTTGGGCGAAATTGATGACTCGTGCACCCAGTCTCCGTCCTAAGACCTGCAGCAAAAGCGTTCCCTGCCCCGCTGGCATGTAAGGCTTCGCTGGTGAAGTTTATGGCTTCGCGCAGACCACAAGTGCAACCTGTACAAGCAAGAGCTTGGTCAAAGAGCAACCCCACTCATTCACACAGCATTCCGTGCTGCCCCCGCCTGTGGCCATGTGGGGTGCATATAGTCTGCCCACGAATCCTGCGACAAGCGAATCAACCGCAACGTTTGAATGAATCAGTATGCAGCACACTCACGACGAACAACAGCATTGGAAGCGGCTGGACATCTGAGACGCTCATGCCAACACTCACGCAACTGTCCCCGAAAACCAGTACCGACCACTGCGAAGCTCGCATGGCTGCAAATATGGGTGATCAGGTGATCAAAGCTTTTCCAGGAGGTTTGCGGTTTGCTGCGCAATGCTTGTTGCTGACATCATGCACCAGTGGTGGAGCACCATAAGTGGCTAACGGCACATCACCACCGCTGAAAAGTGGAATGTCGAGTTAAGACGTCGAATCTGCAAAACAAGACTCTTTCTGCTTGGCCACGTGCCCAACTTGCTCTATTGCAACTTCACCATGTGCGACCAATGCTGCTTGAATGACCAACAACATCATATTGATCGACAAGCACAACCACATGCCCACCCTTTAATTTTCCAAGATGAACAAAGCTGCATCTGCACGAAGCCAGCAAGGCCTGTCAACACCTCAAGAAGCTGGCAATGCGCTGACAACTGTCTAATTACTGTAATAATTGCGACCGATAATGAGATAGAGGTAGTACCTGCATTGCGCATGCCCACCAGCCACTCTTCTAACCAACAAACATCAATGTCGCATATCGAAAAAGATTTACGAAACTTAAAAACACGACATTGTTTGCTTCCCGCAAAATGTTGAACCAGTGCTGTCTTCTATGTGTTCTTAGAGCAGCTCTTGTAAACGTTTGGGCATGCAACAAACAAACCGGTTTCCGAAGTTACTATTGTGTGAAGCTTCCCCCATCTTATTCAATGTGCCCTGTTATTCTTTCCACACCAATACAAAGCAAAAAGGAAACGCTGGTAGGCTTCAAATCTGATGAGAGGAACCAAACCTCCACCATGAGCTGTACGAGATGGCTTCATGGGCAGTTTTCGAGGAACCATGTCTTCCACTTTGTGCAGCACGCGCTGCAAGAATTCGCACAACAAAACTGACATTGCTGGCTACATCATGTATCGCACCTTAAACAGCTGGAAAAGCTTGCGCACTCTTTGCAGGGCCATGTCCATTTCTATGCGATATGCACATTTGCTAATGACTGGCAAGGTTTCAAAACTTGGAACTTCACAGCTGCCAGGAGAGATTGAACAAAGCTGCGAAACCATGCCTTTCACGGTTTTAGTTGCAAAAATATGCACGATGGAGCTTAAACGAGTCGAGTAGCAGAAGCTTATGCGTAGGTTCAAAAACAAGTAGAATGCGAATTTGAATGGCCGCGCAGGCGGATTTACGCAGTGCCAGGATAGTCGGCTGCGCAGCACTGCACGGCTGTCGTCACACCAACGGATCCTTGACTGCACATGATCTGAGAATCCAGCGGTAAACGCATCCTCATATGGTGATTCTTGATCCCATTGTTGTTCACCATGTGTTAGTGTGTGCTGCTGCAGAAGGCGCTTACAGGAAAGGTTCGTGGTCAGGCAGGATCCGGAAAACTTCACGAACGCTTTAGTAACAAAGGAGGCTTCGTTTTCGGCTTCCAAACCTTCGAGCCTTCGAAGGTGGAATCGAAGGTTCAATTGAAGGGTCTGAAGCCCTCCTTCAGCTTGCGAAGCTGAAAGGGGACGAAAATCACACAAGAAACGCTTTTGGACGCCAAAAAAAAAAGAAAAAGTAAAAACATGAAGTTCTCTCCAAACACATCGTCTTGGTGACGCCAACGTCCTTGTCTTTGGTTTCGCCACATGAACCTGCCTGGGTGAGAGCAAGATGATTTGATCGCCAGGCGACCTCAAAAAATAGAGTTGTGGTCTGTCTTCGTGGAGATGTTCATTTTTTGGCAGAGTGGTTTGCCTTTGGATTTCTCGGCATCCATCCGCTCTGATCCCAAGGGACCTAAACGCAGTCACCAAAGAAAAAAGTTTTGCAAGGAAAACAAGTCTTAAGGGAGGTTTGAAGGGAGAGCTTAAGCCCCCTTTCGTCCAAAGGCGTGGGGCTCAGACAGCAGCGAGCAGTGGCAGGTGACAGACCTTTCACTTCGGTTTTGCGCTTGGTGGTTCGGTGTACATGTGGACACAGCATTCTTAAACCTGCTGGTTGTTGGGATGGCGAAAAGATTTGGACTGCCAACGCATTACATTTTATTGGATGCTACAGTTCTGCATGCTTTCATGTCCTACTCGGGCAACCGAGTGATGATTTGCACTTTTTACATCAGAAATGCTTGGCTGCAAGAAGCCTTACAGCTTCGGAACCGGCTTTGCAGTTGCCACTTGCAAACGTGACGAACACTGCTCGAGAAACTTCGAGACCACAACCAAGCTCGAAACTCCCAGTTGCTACTTCAGGTCCACAAAGCTCTCCCAGCCAGACAACAA
>CAJNDV010037070.1:0-17374 GCA_905221635.1 Symbiodinium sp. CCMP2456 | reverse complement strand
CCTAAACCCTAAACCCTATTAAATCCTTATAGATCCCTCGTAAAACCTTATGGAAGACTCAGACACCCCGACAAGCAGATCGAAGTTGGTATTGCAGAAACCGACCCCATCAAACCCTAAACAAAATTTAAGAACCTTGTAGAACCACTATCAAAAGCCTAGTGGGCGCTGAAAAGGGTGCCTTACCAAAACCCCACTACACCCTAAACCCTACACCCTAAACCCCAAACCCTAAACCCTACCCCCTAAACCCTAAAACCCAGAGAGGTGGAAAAGGGTCTCGGCGCGATCGCGCACCCATTTTGCGCCTTGCTGGACCAGGCCCCACCTCGCCTTCGTTGACACGACCTTAAACCCTAAACCCTAAACCCTAAACCCTAAACCCTAAACCCTAAACCCTAAACCCTTACTTTTTGTCACGGTTCTACGGTGCTCTTTTGCTGTCTTTTGCAGCGGCTTTCATGGGCAATTCGGGCTCTACTGGCATGCTTTAGGTTTTTCTCTTTGGGGATTTTTGGGTGTCTGTGATGCAATTTACGGTCTTCGTAGCATGGTATCACATCTTTATGGGCTGCAGGAGGCTGCTATCAAGGTCTTTGCACGGTGTTTTGAAGGGTTTTCGACTGTTTACTTGCAGTCTATAAGGCGTTCACTAAGGTTTGTTTTGTTAAGGGTTTCGCAAGGTTTGCTCATGTTTGCTATATGGAGGTTAAAACGTCTAGGAGTTGCGGGTTTTGGTTTGGGATTTAGGGCTCGGGGTTTAGGGCTTCGGTTTTTGGGGGTTCGGAGTTGCGTTTTAGTTTTAGGTTTTTGCTTCAGCATTTGGGTTTTGAGGAACTTACATGAAAGGGCAGTTTTTGGCACCAGGGACGTGTTGAAAACCTTAACCACTGAACCCTACAAGCGTCCAACTGTTCAAAGTTTTCAATGTTACAAAGCGATGACCAGGGTCTCAGTCTCACGTGTTTTGGTTTGACCAGTCGGTTTTACCGATTCCTTTAGGGGGTGCTTTAAGGGGTTCTACAATGGGTTTATGTGTATATATATATATATGTGTGTGTGTGTATAAATATACACACATAGATATAGGTAAGGGGCACTATAAGGGTTTTTTGCAGGGGTTCTCGAAGGTGGTTGCTTGAACCAGAATCTGAGTTTCTTTGTGCTTAAGGGTTGAATGCGCATTACAGTCTTGGAGTCCCGGTTGCATTGAACGTTGGTAGGCAAGCCCTGTGTCCTGAAGCCCATGACCCTTCAACCCCAGTCCGCAAAGCCACCCGATGCTCCTAATTTCCAGGGACTTGGCTGTTTAAAGTATCTAGAATCTTGAGTAAAACTCAAGAAGCATCGGAAATGCTCAAGCGAGTTGTCGCCATAGTACGGGGTGATCGACCACCAGTGGGAGTGCCATGGCCATGTTAACCCTGAGGGGCCATAGACGAAACCATAGCCATCCAAAGCTCTGACTACAGGCTGAGGAGTTGGCAAGTCTGGCGCCACCTGAGGACACTGACCGGGCTTCATGGGGTTCAGTGCGCCCCTAAAGCCTAAAGCCTACGCTCACAGTGACTTGAAGCCCGATAGGAAGTGATAAACCCTAAACCCTAAACCCTAACCCTAAACCCTAAACCCTAAACCCTAAACCCTAAACCCCAAACCCTAAACCCTAAACCCTAAACCCTTAGCATGCAGCAGCTGCTGAACGTATCAACCCAGGAGTTCGATGGGCCTCCTGCTGACATCCTTCTCTTCTTCGTGAGGTGAGAGTCGATGAGATTTTAGGGTTTTACCTGGAGGATCATGGGACTTAGTAAGTAAGGTTTAGGGTTTAGGGTTTTAGGGTCTAGGGTTTTAGGGTTTAGGGTTTAGGGTTTAGGGTTTACTTATCATGGGACTTAGTAACCAGGGTTATAAAGAAGGTAACTATAATTTGGGGGTTTAGGGTTTAGGGTTTAGGTTATAAATAACGTAGCTATAAGTACAACCCCCAATTAGGGTACGTATAACCTTACTTACTAAGTCCCATGATCCTCCAAGTAGGGTTTGCTGCGAGGCGGCTTGGGTGGCTGTTCCCATAGGCTTTCCCAGAAGTTTGTGTTCGCCACCAACACGACCACCACGACCACCACGACCACGGTTTAGGGTTTAGGGTTTAGGGTTTGGAGTGTCACACATGGCACCACAACAATAAAAAAGGTGGGCAGTCCAGCCGAACATGACATTTGTGGTAACGGGGTACTTCTGGACGGTGAAATGCTGCAAGGCTCTGCAGCCGGTTCCTCGACCAGATATTCTACCAGAAAGATTCAGACAAGTATCGGGACCCGGACTTGAATATGCGCCTCGGCAGCAGAGTGTTGCTCTCTTCCCCAAACCACCGTCGCACGACCACGCCAGCGCCAGCTTCGCTACTCCAACCCAACCTAAGCGGGAACCTCATATTACTATTATCAGTATAATAAGGGTCATTGCCATTCCTATTGAACCCTAAACCCTAAACCGCTAAACCCTGATTAATTCCAAACTTTATCATGCTGTTATTATTGTTACGATTATTACCAGCCTCGTCGACTCTTGGAACTTGGGCCCCAAGTAAACCGTAGGCTCTAACTTCTAAGCATTCTTAAGCCCGATGTTATAGAAACATCTAGAGAAAAAACCCTAAGCCGTAAACCGTAAGCCGCAGGGTACAGCCCTAAATGCCCGAAATCGACTCATAGAGCTTTAGAGCCCAAAGCCCCAGCGTCCTGCAAAAGCAAGTTCAACACGCAGATTAGGGTTTAGGGCGTAGGATTTCGGGTTTAGGTTTAGGGCATCAAAACCTACAGAGCACCACACTGTGAAGCTCAAAACCCGCATGAAGCCTAAACCCCAAACCCGAAACCCTAAACCCTGAACCTTTGACACCAGAATGCCCAAACTCAGGCTCATCGAAACCCATGACGATGAGGGGAAAAAGGTGCAGATCGAACTCTGCAGGCGCACTGGGGCTCTCGGGCTGCGTGGTTTTGAGGGTTTGGGGGTTTAGGGTTTAGGTTTTAGGGGTTTAGGGTTGAGGTTCAGGGGTTTTGGGTTAGGGTTTAGGGGTCTAGGGTTTAGGTGTTTAGGGTTTAGGGTTTACGGTTTGGGGTTCGAGGCCTTGAGTTGCTTTAGGAAAAGTCGGTTTTGGATCTTTAGTCAAAGGACTTGAGCATTCGTGGGCTTCTGGTGTCTTGCATGGACGTTTTTGACGTTTGGAGGCTTACCATGTTGTCGAGAGTCTTTGCAGTGGACATTTGCGCCGACTTTTGGATATCATGTCTGCTTGAATAGAAAAATGGATGAGACACTGCGACTCCAGACGCTAGAGCCTAAAGTTCGAAACCCGTCCCTGCGCCCTGGAGCCAAACGTGCGAAACCCATCCCTGCACCCAGCAGCCTAAGCTTCAAGCCCGAAACCATGAGTCCACAAGTTGAGCCCTACATCCTAAGCTTGCGAACCGACACCTGACTTGGAGGATCAAGAACTGAGCAAGTGGAGTCACAAATAGCGGTGTAGTTGCAAGTACCTCGTAGTCACCATCCTGGCACCTGAAAGCTACGGTCGTATACACATGATCCCTTAACTCCCTACAAAAGAACCAGAACATGTATATGGGAGTTTCCCAAAATAGGGGACCTTAATATAGTACCCTAAATAGTAGGACCCTTATTATAAGGACCCCAAAATAAGGGACCCCTAATTTTTGGAAACTCCCATATGGTGTCTGGCCAGGATGTCCTGGTGCCGGGATCTTTCAGTCTGGCTGGACCCTAGCTACCCAAACCCCCAAAAAGATCTAAAAAATAGATCCCCTAAAAGGGTTCCTATAAAGTACCCTTTAGTAGTTAGGGTTAAGCCCAGAGGGTTAGGGTGAGTAAAGACCCCAAGGCCCCCGAACTATCGAACTTTGAGCAATCCCGGTAGGAACAGCCCATGCACCCGAGAAGCCCGGCCAGCGCTGCAACGCCTGCAAGGCTTCAGCTTTAGGGTTTGGGGTTTAGGGTGATGCAGGAGCCTTGGCATGCAGTAGTTTTATACTCTCGGTTTCCTCACTACACTTATATAGTACAGCCTGAGAAATTCTGAAAAACCATCTTCTAGCCATGAATGCCCCTGTAGCAAGCGTGCAGGCATCTGACCAACTTCCTGGAGAAGAAGGCGACCAAGCACCTACAAAGATACATCGAGCAATCCAGTCAGGACCGGCTTCGGGGCTCTAACGGTTTAGGGTTTGGGGTTCAGGGTTTAGGGTTCAGGGTTTAGGGTTTAGGGTTAGGGTTTAGGGTTAAGGGTGTAGGGTTTAGGGTTTAGGGTTAGGCCCCAGCTTGTAATGTAGGAACCTGATTAAGAAACCCTGGCTCGTTATTTAGGGTTCATAATGTGAGTCCTTAATATATTGGGGTTCCAGGGCCAAGGTTTCTTAATCAGGTTCCTACATGATTGTTATTGTAGTAAAGATGACTTACTACTCTTTTGCTACGGTTGTTATTGCTGGTTTTGCGTAGTGACTTAGTGTGTTCTTTGAAGAGGGGGGGGGGTCGCGGTGCACCACGTGTGTAGTCGTTGTCGCAGTTTTTCCTCCGGGGTGTTTGGCTGGCTGTGGGGTTTGGGGCAGTAGGGTTCAGGCTTGCCTCTCCGTCTCCCGGGCTTGGCGCGCATGTGGGTTTATCTGTCGTCGTGGGTCGAAGGGACAAGTCCTGCAACACACCCCACGTCGAGAAGAGGTATGCGCAAGCGAAGTTGGAACCGCCGATGCACTAAAGCCGTTTCAATATAAAAGGCTTCGAAAAAATAAGCTTGTGATGCAACGCCTCAACTTGTAAAGACCAACTATACTCTGGACGGAACTTGTTCGAAACCCTTGCAGCTATTCAGTGCCCAATGGCGAGCCGCCGGCACTCTACGACCAATTCGTTTAGAAGCGATATGCGGCGCTTGAATAAGCCGTGCTTGAAAGGCGATGGATGGCTCTTCATGGAAGTATTGTGAGTCCCGGAGTCGAAAACGAAGTGGGATGTGAGGGAAGGTTTGCGCGCTGGCATAGGTTGTCATGACTACCGCAAACGATAATGCGGTAGTTGTCGCAAAAAAAGTCGTTGCAATCTTAATGCTAAGGTCTAGACTCTCCAAACCCCGCAACCTAAATCCTAAACCTTAACCTCAAGCCTTCAAGCTTCATGATTGGAGCATCCCTCTGCTCGCGGCTACTCCTTGAATCCCTAAACTGAGATAAGGTTCAAGCTTCCGGTTTCTCACCAGCAACAGTTTGAAGCTTCCAGCATCATCCATAAGTCTAGGCGGCACCAATGTAGGATGAGCTCACGAGCTCACTAAACGAGAGTGCTCTGCAAAATAGGTGATGTACTGAGTGGTGCAGATGAGCAAAGAATGCAAGCCAGGTGGTACCTTGGCGTCCCAACCTTAAACCCTTTCTGTAGGAAGGTTGATAATTTTCTATACCCTCTTCTAATAGTGAAGGCCCTTATATTGTCCGTATCCTTGCAACCCTCACACCCATGAAGCCCAAGCCCTGAACCCCAAAGTCGCCTTCAGGAGGTGGACGTTCGATGCAAGATGCATGCTCACTTGGCACTCACGTGCTTTCATCGAGACGTGTGGGGGAGCCCAGGGGGTTCCAGTATTATCCACTGGCTTTTTGAAGCAGATGGAGTAGCGCTTCGATTAGTGACTCCTTGAAGGGTTGATCTAAGGCTCTAAGGTTTCTCTGACGAGTTTGTGATTTTTTCGGTGTTTCAAATCAGGTTTGTATCAAGGTTTTCTTTCAGGGTTCCATTCAGGGCTTCATGCTTCTAGGATTCGAAAAGGTGCAGGGTTCAGGATTTATAAAGCTGGTCTTTTGTTAGGGCTCTGCTGATTGTTTTCGGCGCTTCAGAGAATTTTGGCGAGTGTATACGTGGGAGGTCCTTGTGGGGAGACTAGCAGCAAGATATCTCCTTATTGCAGCATCTTGTAGCCCCTATTGAATTGAACAAATCACGACTCAATTACGACCATTCACGCCTTTAATAAATCAGTTTAACTTATGCTGCTGACGATTCTGTCGAGTAATACCACACTCTGTCGAGAACCGAAGTCCGCAAGCAGGTCTATTCGACTGCCTTTAGTTTCTACTTCACTGGAGAGCTTCTTGACCGTTAACCAACAATTCCCCTGGAGTTGCGTACTGCTTACTTGCCCAGATCGTCTTGGACCCCACGTCCGAAATCATAAACCAAACTAAAAGCTAAGATGGACAGATCCTGAACATCTCCTGGGTCGCAGACGTCTTAAGCGCCTTAAACCGCGCGACTGTGTTAGAACCCTAGATCCGGAATTTCAACTCAATACCCACACCCTATGCACGAAGCCTCGTGCCGAGCCATTGTAAATGATAAGAGTTATAGATCCCGGATAAACCACTAAACCCTAAACCATAACCCAGGTCCATCCCTCAAAACATGGTGGTGCTGCTGAGTAGCTTCTTGGCTTTCCCACATGTTTGCCAGTGGCGTCTGAAACTCTACGGGCACTGTCGGGGTTCGGGGTTATGCGGGAGGGGTTCAGGATTGCGGGTTTACGGTTTTAGGGTTCATGGATTCGAGGTTTAGGGTGTCGGGTGTCGGGAATCAGGTTTTTACTTGTGGCAGTTGGGATCTGGGGAATCTATGGTTTTGGACTGATTTCGAATTCTTGACAGGGGTGTCTGCAACCTCGACACCCCTAAACCCTAAACCATGCTTAAACCCCACATCCGAAAGTTCTACACGCTCCGCAGCACGGTAACTGAAGTTTTTAATTCAGTTCATGAACAGGAACCCAGAGACAGCATCGCTAGCCTGGATCAAGGCCCACGCCTTGCAGGCTGCATAAGGGATCTAGAGATTTAGGGTTATAGGGTTTAGGGTGCGTAAGTGAAGGGCTACTTGGAGATCGTGGGAAGGTACATGTAGGGTCGCATCTCCTTCGATTGCTTGCAACCCGGCTCAGAAAGTCCCCTGATTCTTGAGATCAGACCCTGAACCCGAAACCTCAAGACCCAAAAAGACCTACAATGCCCCCCTACTCAGAAAGTTCTTGACCTCAAGAAGAGGCGCCAGGCTGCTGCTAGGATTCTTTGTCTACTTCCCCTTCGACTCAAGCGAATTCATCTTATCAGGCCCCCCTGAACATCGACTGGCCGGAATCAACAGGCTCCAGAGACCACGCAAGCCTTTGCTAATTATTCATACTGGTATGTGTGTTTTAAATATACAAAAATTATTAATAATATTAATAGTACTGATCTTAGTAATTTTACTGCTAATATTGCTAATATACATACTAAGGCCCGGTAATTGAAAAATCTACCTCGGGAGACTTACCCCTCAGCCGAGGCTGCGCCTACGTCTTGTCCTGGCCATTGCCCAAGCTGACACCAGAAAGTCGAGTTTGCCACTGTCGTTGGAATGTAGGGCCGGTCATGTGGGTAGTTCTCTAAATTAAGTCCCTGTTAGGGCCTTTTTTTGTATAAAGGTGCCGTATTGTTTTGGGTGCCTAAGGGCTGATGAACCCCCAGACCCTATAATAACCCCGGAGCACACGTTTCTCTAGCATGTTTTAACAGTCCCTCCTTATGACAATATACTGGAACTGACATTTTCTCAAAGCACCCAAGCATAATCCCGATGTAACTCGTAATCTCATCATAATATACCCGATGTCCTGTTCATTACAGCCCCTCTCCTATATGACACAACCAGAGTGTAGCCTTCCCGGGAACCCCTCCGGTCAGACGTCTCAATCCTTATATCCCTACTACATTGGATTAGGGTTTAGGGTTTAGGGTTACTGCATCCATAAAGCGCCGAACGGCGTGAAGCCTAAACGCGCTAGGCCGTACAAGCCACTGTGCAAAGCTCACTTGCATCCCAGAACCCCAACGCAGTGGTACCCTTAACCCCCAATGCACAAAACGCTTAGAGCTGCTATCGTTCCGAAAACCTTAAGGCCCAACCCTGAGACCCAAACCCTTAAACCCCAAACCCCTTAAACCCAAACCCTTAAACTCTAACCCTTGAAGCCTAACCCTTAAGCCCGAAACCCTCAGAACCCAAAAAAATGCTATCGTCCTGAAGGTATGAGCGCGATTTCCATGAAGATTTCGGAACTGAACTTCAGCTCTTCGGCCGCGCTGAGAAGTTATGTGGAGGTTGACTACTCTGAGGTTTCAGGCTCTAGAGGGTTTAGGGTTTAGATTTGGGGTTGAGTTGTAGGGTCTAGGGTGCAGGGCTTGGGGTTTAGAGTTTGATTTTGGGGTTGGGTGCAGAGTTCCAGAGGTCCCTTACTACGGATCGCTTGAATATCAATCATTCACCTTGGTGTTTGCTGTCACCTAAACCCTCTTAGCTCGAGAAAAATCTCGATAACTGCATGACTGCATGAGGTCCCTTCTGTTTCTGTGTTTCCTGAGGAACCGGCACATGTTCCTGTTTTGTCGGCCAGACGTTGCAGGAGAAAGACCGACTCATGTTGTGAAAACCCTAGAGTCCTACGCCCGAAAACCCGATTGCTCGGATCTTTGAGGCAATTGCGCTGAAGCTTATATCTACGTAAGTAACAACTTAAATAAGCAAATGTGGAAACGAATAAGTATTAAACATATAAGTGTATATTTTTTGGCAGGTATGTATGTGTATACCGTATACCTTTCTCTCTCTCTGTATATATATATATATACAGGTATGGGTACATATGTACGTGTGTGTATCTAGCTATCTATCTATCTATCTATCTATCTATCTATCTCTCCGTCTGTCTGTCTGTCTATCTATTTATTTATCTATCTATCTATCTATCTATCTATCTGTCTATCTATATACTTACATCCATCTTGTGAAGCCCGAGAGGATCACGGAGAATGAGCCTCTGACCAGCGCGCTTAAAAGCCTCACACAGCCTCAGTGCAACTTGCCGCGACAGCACAACAAATGTATGTCTAGGCATTCCTGAAAGCCGTACTGGAAAGATCTGAAGCTGTCCCCTGATAGTACTTTAGAATACTCCCAAAACCCAATCGCAATCTGCACAAAATGTTATGAAGCCCTTGTACCGCCGTATTTGAAAAGACTTCTATAACCTTGGGCTAAAATCTTTTCAGATCGCCCCATGCTAGACCATGGAAGAATCTTATCATGCCTCCCTTAAAACCCTCAGTAAAAAGACCCTAGACCCTAAACCCTAACACTTAAATCCTAACCATAAACCCTGAACCCTAAACCCTACACCCTAAAAAAGGAAACCGACCCTAAACCCTAACACTTAAATCCTAAGCATGAACCCTAAACCCTAAACCCTAAACCCTAAACCCTGAACCTTAAACCCTAAACCCTAAACCCTAAACCCTAACCCTAAACCCTAAAAAAGGAAACCGACCCTGAAACCCAGCCTGGCCCAGGATGGTCTTCGAAGTGGTCCAGCGGAGGCGATGCGAGGCGCGAAAGGCTCTTGAAAAGCAACCTACCAGGACCCTCCAAGTACCCTCAAATAGGGGTATATGGTCCCAAATTAAGGGTATTTAGGGTCTGATAGAGGGTAGATGGAGGGTCTAGGTAGGAATATAGAACTTCAGGGTTTATTTAGGAGTTTGTAGGGTTTGATGGCTTTTGAAAAGAAGCTTTAGGGTTTAATTAGGAGTTCTTTCGGCATGATTTTGGGGCTTTAGGACTTTAGGGTTTAATTAGGAGTTCTTAGGGCATGATTGTTGGGTTATAGGGCTTTAGGGTCTAGGGCTTTTCGAGTTCAGGGCTTCAGGTCTTAGGAGTTTTAGGGTTTAGGGTTTAGGGTTTAGGGAGTTTAGACTGGGGGTCAATGGTGCTTTATCAGATCTCTGCAAGAGTTGATGTATAAAGGTTGCAACAAGGGGTACTATACTGGGGAAAGAAGGTTAGGGCGAGGGTTTATACAGGTTGAGGGATCATGGCTGGTTGGAAGGAAGGTTTAATCGTTCGTTCAATAGTGTTTGATAAGGGGCCATATTAAGGATCTGCAGCTGCGGATTTAGTATTCATGTAAGTGTTACGATGGTTCCCTTGACCTTTCTAAGGCCCGTATGCACCAAGCACTTTGCTGCAGAGCATATGTCGAGCGACGGCACAAGCCCGCTCTAGTTTCTGCCGATGTGCCTTTTCTCTTAAACTCATCGCAGACACTAGCCCGAATGTTAAATTTAGTGATCTGAATCGTAAGAACACCCCTCTTCTAGCCCCCGTGTAAGCAAATTGAACTCACTCAGAGAATAAACGCACAACCTGGGAATCCACTGCTGTGGATTCACGTGTTTGCAGCAACATGGTTGCTGCACCAACTGGCGGCTGCCCCCCTTAAGCTTTGAGCTTGATGGAGTGGGTGCCTTCGTCAACTTTTTCTCTCGCACAACCTTATACCCCGCATCTTCGACACACCTGAATTCGAGAGCCGCTGATGCGTGGACTCATGAAGCATAACATACGAGTAACAATAGTTATGGCAACCATTGCGCTCTGTATGTTTGATGTTAGGAAAAGCATAGCAAGAACCCGCAAGGATCTCAAACAGCCCAGAAACTCTGAAAACCCTGAACCCTAAACCCTATAAAACCCTAAACCATAAACCCTAAACCCCAAACCCTGGTGCTAATGAAGTGCTCTTCGCCCCCCGAAATGCCTGGAGAGGTCATCAGCGCTCTTCAAGCGGCTGGTGGTGGGCTCAAGAAAATCCTCGATGAGGCTTCGGAGGGTTTTAGGGTTTGGGGTTTAGGGGTTTAGGGTTTAGGGGTTTAGGGTTTAGGGTTTAGGGTTTAGGGTTTAGGGTTTGAGCACAACATGCGCTGGGTTGGGCGTTTAGAGCTTGGAGCCTCCCTGGCAACGAGAGTTAGAGAATTGCTGTTGGGACAAGGACGGCTTCTGTAGGGGCATAGGGCTTGGCTTCAGATTCAGCGGGATGTATTATTGAGGGGGTGTTGGATCTAGGCATTGATTGCAATCGCATTGGAATTCGCACACCTGGTGCTTCACGTGAAGCGCCAACTATGCAGGGAGAGCAGGTCCATTTTTGGTTATGACCACAGTGCTTAGGATCTCGGATGTGTTTCTTCGGGCCTCGATTCTCGTGGAGACGAGAACATGGTATGTATTTTATGTCCTGTATTACAGTTGGATATATATATATATATGAAATTTCTGCCGAATGGGATTCAAGCAACAACTTGCTATGGTCGTGCAACATGATCGGAAAGTTGCGGCATTTCCTGCAGGCCCGTCTGATGCCTACGACCTTGGTAGTACTGGTACTAGGACTAGAACGAGTATGATCGTTATGATTGTGACTGTGTTTATGATTGCCATTATGATTATGCCTATGTTTTCGATTGTTCTTTATGACGGCTGTACCAAGCAGCAGTAGTTACGACTGCGATTGCGACTACGTCTACCACTACCCCTACCCCCGGCTATACTATCACTACAACGGTGACGGCGACGGCAACGGCGAAGCCCACGACGAGGACGAGGACAGCTAGGACGACGAGGCCAAACGATAACGACGACGACTATTCCTGCTGCTATTGCTGCTTCTGCTGCATCTACTTCCTCTTCTGCTGCCACTGCCACCACTGCGCTGATTAAACACTACGCAGCCATGCTAGCACCGTACCCGTGCTAGCGCTAGCATCTGTGTTAGCAGGAGTATGAGTCAACGAAACACAATGAGCTTAGTTGCAACAGAAGTTCTCGTAATCAACCAAGACTCTGGCAGGTCGCCAAGATCACCTCCAACTTCTTTGCCGGCGGACGCTCAGCGCGATCGAGGAAATAGTCCGCGTAAATATCTACGTGTGCAGCGGTCTTCTACGGATCTGTGCATAGCTTGACCTGTGCGGAACGGCTTCCGAGCTTGGTGGTCGAAGGCTTCCTATGTATCGAGGGGAGTAGTCCAGACTTGTATGATCGACATAGTTCCTAGCCATCGTCTATTTCCGTTCCTAAGCCTCCAAAGCTGTTACTGAAGACGATACAGATACAGTTTTTTTTTTTGAGAATGTCTTCGAATCATGTGAAAGCTGCCAGGATGCGAGAAGAAGGAACCTGTAGGAATATAGAGTATAAGAGCCTGTCCAATGTTTCGAGCGGTTTAGGGTTTAGGGTTCAGGGTTTAGTTAAGGCTGATTGTAGTCTGTTCTATGACTATGAGCAGCATCCAGTCACCTGCAACGATACCCAAAACTCGCAACCTAAGCCTTAGCTCTACACCCCAAAGCCTAAACCCGAACCACCAAATCTTCGACCGCAATCCCCAAAACCCACATGCAACTCCAAACCCTAAGCCCTCATGCAACCCCAAACCGCCGTTTCGGGAACTGTTGGTGTCTGGTCCTCGCAAGGTGAAGTGCAGCCTTTTATAGACGCCTTCTTATTGCCCCTATAGCGATCCTTGCCCCTAGACCCATGAAAATCTTGAAGACCGAACCCTAAACCCTAAGCCCTTGATTCAAAATCCTGAAGACGGAACCCTAAAACTCGATAGGCCCTAGACCCCGAGGCACGGAGTGGAAAGAGGATGGTACGGGAGCATACCGCTGTCAGAAAGACCGCGGTGGTGCAGCAGCCCCCCGGCTTGCAATCGGAGGGCAGGGACATTGGGGGTAATGTGGGAACCTTAATAATTGGAATAGGGTTTTGGGGTGTATCATACTTTATGTATAATTTATAATAAATTTAAAGGAACCCCCCCCAAAATAGTATAGGTAATTATTAAGGCCCCTCTAGTATACCGGCCCTAAACCTTCAACCCCTAAACCCTAAACCCTAAACCCTAAATCCTAAACCCTAAACCTTCAACCCCTAAACCCTAAACCCTAAACCTCCCCTAAGCCCTAAACCTTCAACCCCTAAACCTCCCCTAAGCCCTAAACCTTCAACCCCTAAACCCTAAGCCCTAAACCATGGAGACAGTCCGAGCTCAGGTCTTCAATGCCCAGACGTGCACTCTCTGGTTAGAATCAGGCCTGTTTAGGGTTTAGGGTTTAGGGTTCAGGGTTTAGGGTTTAGGCCTGAGGGTGTATGGCTTAGAGTTTACAGTATTTAGGGTTTGGGGTCTAGGGTTCATGAGCTTACAGTATTTCGGGTTTGGGGTTTAAGGTTTAGGGGTTGGCGGCTTAGGGGTTTTGATCTGACTGACACGAACCACCGAAGGATCCGCGGAACAGGGCTTCAAGGCTTGCGTTTTAGATTATTTTAGCCGAATTGATTAGAACCAGGATCGTAGATGGATAACGTCCTTTGGTGCTTCAGTTTTAGTCATAGTCCTGTATAATTAGAAGTCTGTGATGAACTTTCGTGACAACCTTGGGGGGGCGCTTATATTCGCAGCTGCATCGGAGGTTCTTTGTTACAGGGGTCAGTGGTTTACTGAGTTTAGGGTTTAGGGTTTGGGGGTTTGTTGTTATGCTTCACCGAAGCTGAATTGAAGTTCGAGCTGGGACGTCATGATCAACCCAGTCAGGTGCGTTGACGTTGCTTCCGCCGGATTTCTACAGGGTTCCTCAGAGATATATAAGTCAATTCTCCAAAAAGCTCAACACACCCAAACCCATGAAGTCATACACCACACAAGGCTAGACATCCCCCAAACCCCGAAACATCCTAACGCCATGTCATGAGCGATGAATCCGTTTTCGGGAGGCCTGCTGCGGCCCATCCCACCGAAGTTGCAACGCCTCCCTCAATTCGCCAAGACCTTGGATCGTCCACAGAGCTGCGCTTTAGGGTTTAGGGATACAGCAGATGGTGAGGTTACCCGTGCTGGATATGACTGTAGCAGCTGTCATGATAATAAAGTTGTAGATGAACGCGAGTAAGCTTGACAGTGAGATCACCTCAGCTACAACAATGATATTGGTCCGGGTTGTATTCACGGTGGACTTGACATTCAGATTCTGTGTTTTGGAGCTGCGACCACAGGAGCTACAGCAAGCATAGCAAGTTTATCAATGGTGATAAGAGTGGCGGCACAGTTCGAGCATTCAATTCTTATATTTCAATCGTGTATTCCCCAGTTTACACAGTGCACAACAACCTGCAGCCGCCCCTGCCCGCACCACTCAATAGTCACAGTGTCCCTGAGTCATACGAGCGACATCGTGAGGACTAGGTGTGTTGCCGTGCAGCCTTCAACCAAGCCTAGCTAGGTCTCTAGACTCTAGATTCTAGCACCCAAAGCCCCCGGAGTTTGAGCAAAGTGCCTGAAAGACAAGTAGGCAAAAAGCCGGCCCAGAACACTTGAATACCCAAAAACCCCGAGATAACCCATACCTCCTTCTGCCGAGGCGGAGTTCTTCCGACAGCATCCGGCAACTGGGCCCTGCAATGCAACAGGGGCCGTAATAATGAGAATAGGGTCCCGGTTACGGGTTCCTATTGTAAGGGATGCTATTGGGTTTTAGTGGGCCTTAAGAAGAGGATGGTCCTGTTTTCAAGAATAGTTAGACAAGGGTTTGGGGGTATGTTACAATAAAGTCATAGCGGAGAAGTCTCAGGAAGAGTATACAGTATTACTAGTCTTCAGGCCCCTGTGTTTTATTCTGTCCTCCGTTTCTTTCGAAGGAAGGAAGCATCATGAAGTCACCATGCCATACACCTTGAATCCCTGCACCCTCGAAGCAATAAGCCCGAAGCCCGGTTGCCCCTATGTTCTGTTATGAGGCCTCAGCCCTCCCCGTAAACCCCAAGCCCTAAACCCTAAAACCCCCCTAAACCCACGAGGACCCTAAACCCTAAACCCTAAACCCTACATCGTAAAAAATTCATAGACTTGAAGTCCTAAACCGTGAAAATTAAACTCTAAACCCTGAACGGTCCATTTTTGTTTTGTCTCCGACTCTGAGGTCAAGCTGCAGCCGACTTGCCGGCCGATGAGGCGCCCGGATGAGGAGTTTTGGGGTTTACGGGTTTACGGGTTTACGGTTTAGGTTTTGGGGGTTTGTTTAGCCGTTTAGGGGTTTACGGTTTAGGTTTTGAGGGTTTGTAGCGGTTCAGCGGTTTAGGGGTTCAGGGTTTAGAGAGGTTTTAGGGATTTTGGAATTGGGAAGCAAATTCAGGAACGCCTTGAGGGCTCAAGAAAAAAGATGGTGTTGTTGTGTCTGCATGTGTGTGATGTGTGGGGGAGCGGGGGTTGGGTTGAACCAAGAATGTGGGCTCGACGTGTTGAAACGTTCAAGACCCTAAACCCTGAATCCCAGACCCTAAACCCTAAACTTTAGGCCTTGAACAACGAGACTTAGGATCGTTCTGTTTTCCGTAGTCTCGACTTTAATTGGAAGAGAGGGGTTGGGCTTTACGGTTCGGGGTTTTAGCGGCTTAGGGTTTGTGGCTGTGGCTGATGTAGATCTTCCAGGCTTGCGACGAACTGCCACATCCTGTCGGCTGTGGATGACGACGGCATCACTCTGGAAATGCAGCGGCCATCCCAGTCCCAGTTTTTGTTAAAGTTAAAGGACATGCGGTCTGAGATTTGGTGTGCAGGGTGTAGGTTTAGTGTTTATATAAGGGCTTTGGGTTTAGGGGTTTAGGGTTTAGGGAGGGTTCTATCTTCATGTCTTTGCTCACTAAGATCTTCTACAGTGTGCGCAGTTCTTAACTTCAGGGTTGCAGCATTGCATGCAGGACGCGGTTATGAGAAGGGCATCGGAGATCCGGGGGCTCCTCCAAGACATGTGGGGGTTTCGGAAACCCTGGGTAAGTAGCTTGTTTGGGGGATCCTCATAGCGAGGATCTTATCGTTTAGGGTTCTACGATAGGGTCCGTTGGGGTCCCCCTTGTATTCTGAAACTGGCATTTCGGGCAATGGCGCCATTTCCCCGACACGGGCAGACGCAGCAGGAGAGCACACGCTCCAAGTCTCGAGCGTAAACTTCATGACTGCAAAGCCTCGTTGTTTTAAACCCTAAGCCCCCTAAGCCCTAAACCGCATGTTAACATAAAGTCAGCCCTAACTATTGCATACGCTTGACGATAGAGCCTTCTTGAGTCTCCCTGAAGCATAATTACTCCTTAGCCCTATAAGCTTGCCCCATGCCTTAAACCCCCTAAGTCCTTCAACCCTGAGCCCTCATAGGCTACAGTGCCCGAAACCGAGCAACCGCCAAACCCCGCCGGCACGAAACCCTAGCCCCCCAAACCTAAAACCCTAAACCATAAACCCAAAGCATTAAAGCTTAAGCCTGCAGCCCTGTAAGCCTAAACCCCTTATAAGCCCCAAAACTAAACCCCTGACCCTGAAATCTTTGACCCCAAACCGCAAAAACCCTTAACCCCTAAACCCCAAACCCTAAAACCCTAAACCTGAAACCTGTGAGCCCAAAGCCTAAAATTCCAAGCCGGTCTCTGAGGTGGTGGTCCGAAACCAAGCGGGGTGGGCCCCGAGTGGAGTCCGAGGTGACCCAGCAGCCAGGGGTTTGGGGTTAGGGTCTAGGGGTTTAGGGTTTAGGGTTTGGGGTGTAGGGTTTAGGGTTTGGGGTTTAGGGGTATAGGGTTTAAGTTAAGGGTGTAGGACTTTGGGGTTTAGGGTTTCGGGTGGAGGGTTGAGGGTTTTATGCGTTAGGTTTTGGGGTTTCTAACATCGAAATGGACTTTAGTAAGGAGCCCTGAAAGGCAGGTCTTATGCGTAGTAGTAGAGAAGGTAGTCTTCGATATTTTCTGTGCGCTGTAACACTCATCCCTGTATACTCCCAATGGTCAGCATTTAGTTCACCTAGGGTACTGGAACCCTAAACCCCAAAAAGGCCCTTGAACAACCCTAAACCCTAAGCCCTAAACCCTAACCCCACAACCCGAGCCTCAGCAGCCACAAGCCTTAATACAGGCGCCTTAGACTAGGGTCTTGGGGCCCATTCCAGTATACTTATAATAAGGAGCCCCTCAAAATAGTATTGGTAATTTTTTAGGCCCCTACATTATAGCAGACGCTAAACCCTAAACCCTAAGCCGCTGAACGTTAAACCCTACACCCTAAACCATGCAGACAGTCCGAGCCCCTAATTTTATAGAACCTTTTGAGAAACCCCTATGGACCTGAACCCTGAGCCGAACCTGATTGCAGAAGCCCCAGAACCCTTTTAAGGAACCCCTTAAAGTAGCCGTAAGGAACCCTAGAAAGGAACCCCGACAAGGAACCCTTACCAAGGCCCCTTGAAGAGGGCACCTTAGCCGAAGGATGGCTCCGGCTACCACTTGAAAGAAGCCTAAAACCCTGAAAACCCTAAACCCTAAACCCTAACCCCTAAACCCGAAACCCTAAAACCCTAAGCCCTAAACCCGAAACCCCTAAACCCGAAACTCCAAA